>WNGS01001312.1:68055530-68067010 GCA_020271785.1 Procambarus virginalis | reverse complement strand
TGAAACTTCGTCCAATCTGTTGATAAAATCCCATCCGGGCTCAGGAGTTGGTCTGGGAGGTTTTGTTGTTTAATAACTGTTCTTGGAGCAAAGTGGGCACTAGTCAGTACATGGTCAACTAACCAAAGATACAACTCATAAATACTGGGGAGACAAACGGGAGTTTTAGCTTCCCACCCCCCTACGCACCAGCCAATATGGGTGGGTTCAATAGAGTTAAGCAGTTATGTCATCTGTTGGCTTCGGTTCTTGGTGAATCAAGTAGCAATTGACTTTAAGCGTATTAGTCGCCCGAGATGATAGTAGCGTGATGACTACTATTGCGAACATTGCCGGTATCCATATCGTGTTCTGTCTCCTGTATACATTAAAAAATGGACAGCATAGTTAATAATAAATAATAATGATAATAATTCATTTGAAAGAAGATACAATGGGTTGGTGAGATTATATAGGAATCATATTTTTACATTCGTGCAAAGCCACTAGCACGCATGTTTCGGAAACTTATGTTACTCATGGGGGGGGGTAGAGATTAATCTCGCCTCATGGCGAGATTAACTTCCATAATTTCGACGTCTTCACCACAGTTTGGCAAATCTCGCGTGCCAGGCTGACGTGGCATTAATGATTTTTTACTATTACTGAAGTGCCTCTGGTGCCACCTTGTGTATTTGGGCAGTGGTAACCTTGACACCCTGGGATATTGATAATTCTTTGTCCTGATAAGTTACTTGAAATAAAAGAATTTCAATGTTGTCCTTGAGAAGCACTGCTCTGAGTGTATGAGCTTTGTTTTTGAATCCTTGAATTGTATAATACTGAGTGCCGATATTGTCCTTTTGTGATGGAATTGAATCCATTGAGTCTATGATCCTTTACATATGGAGCCTCTTTAACCCTGGACACTTAAGGACAAATGGGCAGAAAAAAATCCTATATGTAGGATTTCAGTGAAGTTCATTTTATCTCGGTGCTGGCTGGATAACAACGCATGGAGTGAATATTTAGAGTTGGTATGAATAATGAAATCATCTAAATTATTCTCAATTGCATAATTTATGGCCTTTTCTAGGGCATATAATTGTTTGCAATGTTGAGCACCCACTGTTCATATTCTAATAAGCCTTCATGGTTGTTGGTGTAAACTTCTGCCCTGCCGGACTCTTTCTCGATCAACAAATCCATCAGTGAAGATGCGAGTTGTTATCGTTCTTGAGATGCTTTTCACTTGTCGTTCAATGAATGCTTTTGAGCCTCAGATTCACTAGGCGATTTTCTAGCCGATTTACTAGTTTATGATTATCTTTAGACTCGATTCTTCCCCCATGGAGGAGGCTGGTGAAGGTGTTGATATGGGCCGTCTTTTTGTTTCTAATGGTAAGTTTAAAGTCCACTTTCTCTAGAATCTTGATTAGATTATCCGTCCATGTACTTGTTCTTCATTGAAGGGTTTTGTGAAGCGATGTGTGTGTGCTATCTTTGATTTACAGTCTGCTGGTGGTTCCAACACATTTTGCTGTTATGGTGGTTATTCTTTGTTTGATCCAGTTTCTAAGGCTGGCTCATTGGTTTCCAATCTTATATTTTCTCGACACGTCCTCATAGGTACTCCCAGCATTGTTTAAAATGTAATAATTTTTTGACACTTCGAGTTTCTTCTGCTGGTTATCACTGAGAGATAGGAGAGCAGGAGCAGCGCAGTCAATGAGTGATCTAACTGCTTGAACGTAGTACAGTTTGAGTATTGGTAGTTGCACCTGTGACGATAATCTCTTATCAGAGATTTAGCCTGCTATTTCTGCGACTCATCCTGTCCTCATCAATATACAAGATACGTTTTGTAGTGGCTAAACGTACATGTTAAGATAGCCACACGTACCAGCAACTCCCTCCTCCCCCCACTCCAGCACCTGCTGCACCTGGTCGACGCGCCGAACCCTTCAACTGCCTAACTAGCGACTTGCGGCCATCCAGCTTCCTCATTGGCCGCCAACCAACACTCCACTCCGGCTCCTCGCCAATCACAAGACCTCGCCAGTTATTGTTGGAGTCCCTTGCGTTTCTGCCAGCCAGAATATTGTGTGCTCGCAAGCTATGAACTCCTAAGTGACTCACCTTGTGTGGTCAAATAGAGGTTTATAGTTAGTGCATATATTCCAGCATTCATATTTTATTTACTTTCGTATGTCAATTCTCCTCCCCATTAACCCTTCAATTGCGCATCGCATCATATGATGCGTTGACCGACTTGCAGAAAATTGCGCGTCGCATCATATGATGCGTTGGAGTACTACGCAAGATTTAAACGGCCCGCGGATACACGGGGTTCACCACACCTTCATCAGGGCTCTTGTAAACAGATGCCATTTTTAAAAAAATCGTGGGCCAAACTCCCGGGTGTTAGGGGCCTCAGTATCGAGTAAGCTACCAAGCCTGACGCACGCAGCATGAGCTCACAGCACTGCTGTTCAGCTTGTGACCACAGCATCGCCTAAAAATGCCATAATATACTTGTTCATGCTATTATGTAGCGATAATATTATTACAGAAGACCCCTGACTGTGATAAAACTGACGATGGGTCTGATAATAAGAGGATTGTGATGATATTTAGCGCTGTGCTCCATGGAGGGAGGAGTAATGCTGTGGGAGGGAGGGTGGTGGCGTTGTTATCTGACTGTGTGTGGCCACCTTTTATTGACTGCACTCACCATACCAGCTTAGCGGTTCGTTATGGTGAACACAAATGTAGCTACTTATATATAACGTGTGTATAGAGAGTATAAACAGCAAGAGTAGGAGGTTGGGAGCCGCCATTTTGGTGAGAGGAGCGTCGTCTGCAGGAATTATCGTGTTGTTTACTGGTGATCACGTCTTTGGGCACCATACCAGTTTACTTGTACAAGTTTGGTGAATAAAACCGGTAGATATTTATATATATGTGTGTATATAGCGTAATAACACCACAAGCAGTATTGTTGGAGGAGAAATAGTGCGTGTGGCCTTGAGGGCGGCAGCCATCAGCTGACTGTGAGGTCCATCAGTGGCAGTGGCAGCCAGTGGCGGGCTGCCACTGCCACTCAGCATACCAACTTAGTGGTTCGTTATGGTGAACACGAATGTAGATACTTATATATAGCGTCTGTATATAGTGAATAAAAGCAAAAACAGTATTGTGGGAGGAGAATGTGGGCGAGTCAGATGACTTGAGGGAGGGCGTGAGTGGCTGGCTGGTACACGGCGGTCACTCCTCGTTACTTTTTTGACTCATAATAGCAACTTAGTGGTTCGTTATGGTGAACAAAACATGCAGATACTTATATATAACCTGTGTATATAGTGTAACAACCGACAAAGTATTTGTTCACTGTTTGATGAACATAATTGAATCAACAATATGCACACCATATTTTTGAGTACAACGATGATTCACCCATTTCATTATATAAATATATCACACTACACACTATTGAATAATATTACAGCAAAAAAACTACGAAAAATCAATCAGAGACATTGAAATAATTAGGCAATTATCTCTTTGTGGCAACTCTGGCCTGACAGCTGGCGATCAACAGACCGCCTGGGACGCATGCTGAGTGAGCGCCTGTTTTGTGCCAGACTTCCCTGCCCTATAGCGGCCAATATATTCAACTTACGATTTTTGTACTATTTTTCCCGTGATCAGTGAACACAAATTAACAGGTTAGGAAGAAAAAATAATTTTTTTTTTTTTTTTTGTATGCGCCTGTGGGTGTCAAATGGTATATAGCTATGCGCCATTTAAGGGTTAACGTAATCTATTTTCATGTTTATGTATTTTTTTCCACTTGACATTTTTACCAGTAAGCCAAGATTTTGCATTTGTTTCAATTTGTGTTTTTTTAATGTTATTAAAATCCAGTTTTTATTATTGTCTTTCGTATTTCCGACCTTACCACAGATTACCAATCACGCAGTCATTCTTTTTTTTTCTCTTTTTTTTCCCTTTTCATTTTTTTTATATATTATATGTGGCCCAGCACTGACACCTGCTAGTTGGAAGACTGCCGACCACCATTTCCAACTCGTTACCGTCACACACCATTTTCAAAACTTGTCAGGGAGCCCAAAGCAGAGTTTCTGGCTCTGCAACGTTGCCGAAGATGTTCAATTTCTGGAGTGAATTTCAAATGGCTGTCTATTATGATTGGACGATATTGAAAAGAGGTAACCAACTCAATATCGTGTACCTGTATTGCGAGGATGTTTAGAGTTTTTTAATTTTTGTGCATGATTCTAAGTGCCTTTGCCAATGATAATGACAAGTCATCTGCATAGTTAAGCAGTTTGGCTTTTGGTAACTTAAGCTTGAAATGTTTCTTCAACTTGTCTCGTGAATTGTTTCACGAGACAGTTTAAGAGGAAGGGGCTTTGAATTCCTTCCTGCGGAGTCCCATTTTCCAGCCTCTTTCAGGAGGATATTTCTCCTTGGAATTTGCCTTTAGCTTCTCTGTTAAGCAGACTTCCTTTGGCAAAGGGAAGAGTGTCCTTTGATTTCCTTATCCACCAGGCAGCACAGTGCAGCTGAAGCATTGGTTTACTTAGTCTTTCTCTAGGTTTAGGAAAATAAGGATTCCTGGTGTCATTGATTTGATCAATGTAGGAGGTAAAGCATTCTGTAGTTCCCCCCCCCCCCCACATTTTCTGTAAGCAAACATATTTTCGTGCAGTGGTTTGGTTTTTCCATTCAATTCGATTAAGAACGGTTCTTTTTGCAGGTTCGGCCAGACAGCTAGTTAATGAGATGGGTTTTGGATTTCCCGAGTCTTTGGGTTTTGGAAAGGGAACTATGATTGCACTATTTCAAGTGAGTGGTAGAGTCCTTGTCACTCATTCTCTTGATGAGAATCAAGAAGTTTTTTCACACTTTTCTCTTAGCCAGGCTAGCATGTTGTGAACAGATGTGTAGTGTAGCATGTTGTGATTTTGTCCTCACCTGGAGCTGTGTTTTTAGTTTTCTTTGTAGCTCTTCCGAGTTCTTTCAGATTGAAAGGTTTGTCTCGTTTGTCAGGCAAAGGTAAAACATGGTCTTTTTTTTAATCCATAATGCCAATTGCATTCTTTGAGTCAGTTGCT
Source organism: Procambarus virginalis (assembly GCA_020271785.1). Taxonomy (NCBI): domain Eukaryota; kingdom Metazoa; phylum Arthropoda; class Malacostraca; order Decapoda; family Cambaridae; genus Procambarus; species Procambarus virginalis. The sequence goes on along the minus strand of WNGS01001312.1, from coordinate 68,061,890 downwards.
TGTGGAACTTGAGTGGAACTGGATCTTGAAGCAAATAGATTTGCTAATCTTTCTTCTTCTTGATTAGGATGTGCAATGATGGGGAGGAGCAAGCGGCGATTTTTCTTTGTTCTTGTTCATCTGCCTCCAGATGTTCTAAGATGTATGCTGATTTAACTTGGCACACCAATGGCACCATTTTTCTTCAGATTTTGTGCGTTTCTTCATGCACATGATACCAGACAGCTTTTAAGAAGTCCTATATTAGCTTCTGTTCAACGTCCTCTGAAATTGTTTGTTGCCCAATTTAGTCTGTTACGTAGTTCTTTGATCCCATCACAGTAATACTACTGGTCTTGTTGTTGGGTAATTGTTTACTTCTTGGGGATGGAGTGATTTGCTGCTGTGTATTGCATTTACTAAATCTTTCTCCATCTCTTCAATGTTGTCAGGAGTGTAGTTTTGGTGCCAAATTTAAAGAGATTCCTGAAAATTCGTCCAATCTGTTTTGATAAAATCCAATCAGGGCTCGGGAGCTGGAGGTCTGTGAGGTATACCTTGAGGATACCTTGAGGTGCTTCCGGGGCTTATCGTCCCCGCGGCCCGGTCATCGACCAGGCCTCCTGGTTGCTGGACTGATCAACCAGGCTGTTGGACGCGGCTGCTCGCAGCCTGACGTATGAGTCACAGCCTGGTTGATCAGGTATCCTTTGGAGGTGCTTATCCAGTTCTCTCTTGAACACTGTGAGGGGTTTGCCAGTTATGTCCCTTATGTGTAGTGGAAGCGTGTTGAACAGTCTCGGGCCTCTGATGTTGATAGTTCTCTCTCAGAGTACCAGTTGCACCTCTGCTTTTCAACGGGGGTATTCTGCACATCCTGCCATGTCTTCTGGTCTCATGTGATGTTATTTCTGTGTGCAAGTTTGGGACCAGCCCCTCTAATATTTTCCACGTGTAAATTATTATGTATCTCTCCCGCCTGCGCTCAAGGGAATACAGATTTAGGCTCTTTAGTCGGTCCCAATAGTTTAGATGTTTTACAGAGTGGATTCTAGCAGTAAAGGATCTCTGCACGCTCTCCAGGTCAGCAATTTCACCAGCAGTGAAAGGGGCTGTCATTGTGCAGCAGTACTCCACTCTAGAGAGCACAAGCGTTTTGAAAAGTGTCATCATCGGTATAGCATCTCTAGTGTGAAAAGTTCTTGTTATCCAACCTGTCATTTTTCTTGCAGTTGTGACGGCTACTTTATTGTGTTCTTTAAAGGTAAGGTCTTCCGACATGAGTACACCCAGATCCTTTACATTGCCTTTTCGTTCTATGTTATGATTTGCCTGAGTTTTGTACGTGGTTTCCGTTTTTATATTTTCATTTTTTCCATAGCGCATGAGCTGGAACTTGTCTTCGTTAAACACCATATTATTTTCTGTAGCCCATAGAAAGACCTGATCTACATCTGACTGGAGGTTCGCCGTGTCCTCTATGTTGCCTACTCTCATGAAGATCCTAGTGTCATCTGCAAAGGATGATACAGTGCTATAGGTTGTGTTCTTGTCTATGTCCGATATGAGGATGAGAAAAAGTACTGGAGCAAGCACAGTACCCTGGGGGACTGAGCTCTTAACGGTTGACGGGTTGGATTTTATTTTGTTGACTATTACACATTGGGTTCTGTTGGTCAGGAAATTGTAGATCCATCTGCCTACTTTTCCGGTAATTCCTTTTGAGCGCATTTTATGGGCAATACCATGGTCACATTTATCAAAAGCTTTTGCGAAATCTGTGTAAATTACATCAGCGTTTTGCTTGTCTTCCATAGCATCTAATGCCATATCATAGTGGTCCAGCAACTGCGACAGGCAAGAGCGCCCTGTTCTGAAACCATGTTGTCCGGGGTTATGGAGATGCTGTGATTCCATGTATTTTGTGATCTTACTTCTTAGCACTCTCTCAAAAATTTTTATGATGTGCGATGTTAGTGCTATCGGTCTGTAGTGAGGTAGTGCTATGTTAATCATAGTTTTTGTAGCAAAGTGGTCACTAGTTAGTACATGGGCAACTGACCAATGACACAACTCATAAATACTGGTGGACACAAATGTGAGGTCCAGCTTCCCCTCACCAATATGGGTTGATTCTGTCAAGTTAGACTGACTTCAGGCACTTCATCCAAAATGTGTTCAACATGTTAAAGTTTAAGCAGTCCCCATTGTGAAGTGGTTACACACTCGTATGGCGTTTTGCGAGTTCTTTGGACGGGGTTCGTATCCTGGCCAGGGAAGATTACTGACCGTCAATCGTTAACCGTATCCTCTGTTCATCCAACAGTGAATGGGTGAAACAAAGGATTTGCCTAGTTGTATTCCAGGGAAAATTAGGATCAAGGACTTGCCCAAAACGCTTTGCGTGCTAGTGGCTGTAATAGAAATAACTCTTGTATATACAACAAAAGTCTTCCGTTGGCGTCGGTTCTTGGTCAATCAGGTAGTAACTCTCCATGAGCGTTGAAGTCACCAGATATGATAAGTATGGTGACTGCTATTTCAAAGATTGCAGAGAGATCCATATTGTTCCCTGTATACATTGAAGATGGACAACAGAGTTTCTCATTGTGATATTAACTTCCATAATTTCGACGTCCTCACCAGTCAAGCAGATCTGTGATTGCCGTGACATTGATATGATTTCTAACTAGTTTTGAAAAGCCTCTGGTGCCACCTCGAGCAATTGGTCAGTGGAAACCCCGACATCCTGGGATATTAATACTTCTTTCGGTCCAGGTAAGTATTTCTTGAAGTAAAAAAAAAAATCAGTGTCATTGAGAAGCACTGCTCCGTGTTTGTAGTTTGTTTTAGAATCCTTGGATATTCCATTGTATAATCTTGAGATTGTCGTTATTGGCCATTATTCTGGTATAGTTGAATCCATAGAGTCCATGATGGTTTCTAATTTGCTGATTTCCCCTACGGCTTGCCGTCTTTCCTGGAGTGGAGACTGACCTTTGGTCGCTAAAACAAGTTTCAAGTTCAGGTGCATCAAGTAGTCACTTGATACACCTTTGGCTGCCTTTCTTTGTCTTGGTAGGTGGGGGAGACTCGGGGTTTAGTTGTTGTCTTTGCTACTGGAACATAAAATAATGTAGAGGTCATCATCAGTACTTGATATATTTAGAAGGCAATAACAGGTGTTATTTTGATGACCAGATCTGTGCGATTGTTTTTGCCTTGTGGAGTGCTGGTCTTTTTCCAGTTCTTAGAGATCCTGTTGTTTAGACAAGAAGGAATTGGTGCAAAAGACTGTTGTTGATTTTTATTTTCATAGATTCGGATTTGACGAGGAGTATTTTATTTGGCTTTTAACTGAGGGTCTGGTTGTTTGTGGTCATAAATTTATGACTTCGGGTTGCTGGGTAGAATCCAAAGGCTTGGATTCCTTTGAACCTTTCTGGACATAGATTTTTTCAGGCGTGATGTTTATCCCTGCAGTTTGGGCATTTTGCATGTGTTGGTGTAGGGTTTTCACTTTTAATCCAAGTTCCAATTGCGTGCAACGTCATCAATGTGCATTTCTCAGACGCTTCACAACGCGTTCGGAATCCATCAAAATACGAGAGCAAGCGTCTAGGGCCTGGGAGCAAGGTTGATAGAGTACTTTGTGGCCTCCTCTCAGACTTGCTTCACCTGGTCCTAATCCACGTTGGTCATGGGAATCTCCTCAATGCAACTGAATCAATTAAAGTGACTCTTAAGGTCCTCATCACACTTATAGTTTAGTGATTAATAGGCAACTTGGTGCTGAAGACACCTGGGGCTGAAGGGTCAATTAATAGTAATGGCAGTATTCGGAAGTGGTTCATCGGAAATACCGCCTAATGCTTAACAGTAGTTTATTTAAACTTAACCATTAATACTTGCTTGATTCACTCTAGATTGGCATCAGCAAGGCTATTATGGCATTAGCGAGACCCTTGACATATAATTAATAGATTCCGATTCACTCGTGGATACCCTAACTTAACGGCCTGACAACCAATCACTAACACGGCGTACCTAAGTGTTCGTGTGCAAAGGGTCACAGGAGTTCCAAACAGGATACTCGTAAGACACAGACGTCCCAACACGCACTGGCATGCGAGGGTAAGGATGTGGCAGGCGTTGACGTCACGTAGTACAGTGAGAGCAGAGCGGGCGGCGGCTACACTCGCGCTCAGGTCCCGAGTGGTGGCGGCGCTGGCAGCTAAGCTATTTACACCATGAAGGTGCCTTTGTATACAGTTACAAAGAGTACTTAGTCGACTGCACTGCCTTAGTTCACTCTAGGTCAGTCACTGCAATAAGCCATTCGTCAGCTGTGGCAGAATATTGAGATCATTCTTTCACAGTTAGTCTTCAATATGCATATTTTTTTCATATTAGTGTTGTGTAGCTTGCTACATACTCCACACCTTTCAGGGCTCCTACAGGCATCTTTATGGTGGTCGAAGCGCTGACATCTGTAACAGCTCATGGGCTCTGGATTGAATATCCTTAACCTGAATTGACTGTAGGTCCCTACATTTAGTATGTTGAGGCGAGTTGATCCATTTATTGTTATAAGCACCTGTCTTGTTTCGAAGTTGTCGTGTTTGCACCTTTCCGCTGTTATATCATTGGGGCATTCTAAGTGCCTGTTTGCATTGACTTGATTATTCGATTAATGATTGATGAGTAAACCACCCGAGAGATGGCACAGGCATGAATAACCCATAATTCATTATTCGTGTTTTAGATTCAGCTTCTGAGAACAAAAAGTTTAAAGTAGCACAGGCTATGGTAACCCTGTAGTAAATTTACCTCGCACAAGAGCGGTGCTGTAACTGATTATTCTATTGATAAAGATTAAGCCACCCAAGAGGTGGCAAGGGTATGAATAGGCCGTATGTGTTAGACTATTATTATTATTGGCTAAATAAATAAACAAATCTCCCAGCTTCCTCTGTATCTTATCTTGAGGTTATCTTGATGATTTCGGGGCTTTTTAGTGTCCCCGCGGTCCGGTCCTCGACCAGGCCTCCACCCCCAGGAAGCAGCCCGTGACAGCTGACTAACACCCAGGTACCTATTTTACTGCTAGGTAACAGGGGCATAGGGTGAAAGAAACTCTGCCCATTGTTTCTCGCCGGCGCCTGGGATCGAACCCAGGACCCCAGGATCACAAGTCCAGTGTGCTGTCCGCTCGGCCGACCGGCTCCCTTTACCTAGATGTAGTCTATATATCCGAACAGCAATATCCCTGTGGATTCTTTTTGGGATATTTAACCTTTCTAACTTAGTGGCCTGAAGATACCATATTGCAGAGGGCGAACCTTCTGCTACTCTTTGGTGTAGATGGGCTTTTATTGAGGTGAGTTTTTGGTGATGTTTATCTTGGCTGGGTTGGATTCTTTTATGAATTACAGGATGACGAGCTGCCAATTTAGCAATTTCATCGGCTTTCTCATTTAATGGGTTTCCAACATGGAATGGGATCCATTTGTGGGTGATGAGTCTTTTGCCTTTAGCTACTGCTCCAAGATAGAAAAGGGTTGTAATTATTATCACACGGTCTTTCCACTGCTTATTTCCCAATACTTGAAGTGCAGCTTTCGAGTCTTTGTATGATTGCATTTTGAGTTTTATGCAATCACACATGTGAATGCCTGTTGTATAGTAAACAGCTGAGTTTGGGTTGATGAAAGTGGTCCTCCCAGTCTCCAATATAGCTGTTAGCTTTCAGCGCCAAACAGGGCCAGCGCTCTCATATGTTGTCCACCAATCCGTCTGTGATCATATGGGTGGCTTCTGTTACTACAATGCTTTTCTATGATGCGCCTTATGATTTTTGGATCACAGGCAGCCATTTTTTCATCGGAAGACGTTCTATTACTATTTTGAAGGTAGGCTTCACCCACGGACGAAAATGAGTGTAGCTTGGGTGTGGTTGATGACCACCTCTATCAAGAATCGTGCTTTTTAATTGTAGTCTGCTATGGACTTTTCCCCTCTCTGGCAGCCCAAGAGTCTGTTCTTTAGGCAAAATTCAACTACAAAGGCCTATCGTACTGGGGCTGGATCTGAGGAAATAACTACTTAGCTGATAATCGTAGCTGTTCTTAGAGAGATTTTCTTGAAGAGGGCAAAGTTTCCAGTCTTAGTTTGAAGCCTAGTCCACATAGGGGCTCTCACAGCATTGATTTTGGCCACTTAAAGCATTTTTACCTGTTGTGATTAACTGTTACTTGAGTGCAGGTGCGGCATAGTCGATTACTGATCTGCCTGCCTGTACATAGTATGGGCGAAGGACTTGCAGACTGCCTTCTCCACAGAGGAAGGTTAGCGATCAGAGGATTGGCGTCAGGGCCGCAG
>WNGS01001312.1:68042238-68052239 GCA_020271785.1 Procambarus virginalis | reverse complement strand
GGGAGAATAGTGCCAACACTGGTATAAACTGAACGTTCTTTGATACCCGAACAGGGTCTCGCCAAGGCAGGATAAGGAAGCCAAACGGGAAGCCGCGTCCTGAGAAGAAGCAGCAACGACTCGTGTACTGAGACGAGTGGGGTTGAAGGTAACAGAGGTATCCACGGAATCAACGAGATGTTGATGGAGGGAGAAATGGTCAGGAGGCGCAGAATCAAGAGGGAGGAGATCAAAATATTTGGCCCACGAAGCGGGACCAAACAAAGCCTGGTAGGTATCAGAACGGGATGGAATCGAGCGAGGGGGGCCGTGACGAGAACGGCGATGAGAACCCCCAGAGAGAGGGGGATTAAAAGGCGCAGTAGTGACAACTAGAGATGGAGCCGCATCAGGGGACGAGATAGTCACCACTGGGGGCTTGGGGCTCAACCCAACCACAGAAGAGGGAGGGGAGCCGAGGGGAGGAGTCAGAGGCCAAAGGAGGAGCAAGGTCGGGGCTCAATGTAGCGGAGGCTACAGAGCCCGGTCTTCCAACACGGACCGACTCGGGGGCTTGGTCGCCCACCCCACGAGCCTGAGAAGGCATAGGAGAAACAGCAGAAAAGGTAGATATCATTGCTATGAAAAATCAACATTCATTCACAAATGTTCCCCCACACGCACCATGGAGCCACAATTAGAAGCAGGACACCCAACAAGAAGCTATCGCTGATCATGCCTGGGCCTCCTAGGGGTGCGTCGTGAGTATACGCCCCACAAACGCCACCTTAAGAACCGTCAGTCCGTCGAGATCGGGTTGTGACGAAAGGGGGATTGACAATAAAAGGTTCCCCTCGCTCTCGACATTGGGTACTACAGTTCTACGGGTGCAAGAGTATGCCTCCTCAAGCACCCGGGCGTCAAAATAGAAGTCCAAAGGAAGAACCAAAACAAGCAAAAGGTCGGCAGGAAACGGCAAGCAGATAGGAGAAGAGGGGGGGGGGGAGAAAAACGAAACAGAAGGAAAAGGAAAAGGTGCCCAGCACAATTCGAGAGGATGGCAGCAGGAGCACAAGGCTAGAAAAGGACAGAGGACTGTCCCAAGGAGCATCACACTCCGGCAGTCGCCCACTAAACCCCCCTCACGGCAGCAACGAGCTGAGTGGGGAGGGGGGCATGAGGTGGTAAGGCATTCTGTAGTTCCCCCACATTTTCTGTAAGCTAACATTTTGGTGCAGTGGTTTAGCTTTCCATTCAGTTAGAGTAAGAGGCATTCTTTCTGCAGTTTTGGCCCGAAATCTAGTTAATGAAATGAGTAATGGATTTCTTGGGTTTTGTAATGAAGTATAATTGCACTATTCAAAGAGTGGTAGAGTTAATGTTACCCGAACTCTTTTGATGAGATTAAAGTTTTTTCCACACTTTTCTCTCAGCTTGGTCAGCATGTTGTGATTTTGACCTCACCTGGAGCTGTTTTTTGTAGTTTTCTTTGTAGCTCTTATGAGTTCTTTCAGATTGAAAGGTTGGTCTAGTTCGTCAGGTAAAGCTAAAGCACTATCTTTATTTTATTTCCATCCTGCTGCTTTGTCTTTGTTGGCGAGTCAGTTGCTTGAGGAAATTGAGTGGAACCGTCTCTTGAAGCAAATACATTTGCTGTTCTTTCTGCTTCTTGCTCTAGATGTAAATGATGGGGCAGAGCAGGAGGCAATTTCCCCAACCCGTCCTCGACTCGAGTCGATTACTTCCAGCGGTTGACCCCACAGACGTATTCATAAATCTTTACATGCTGTTCATTCAAAACGGGAATTTTCTCAAATATAAATGAATATTATAACAGCATATTGTGCATATATAGGCAGAGGTTAGGTGTTTAGGTTCTGTTAGCGACTATTTGTATTTGTAGTACGTTGGTGAAGTATTTATAGCGTTGTGAATCGAATAAAATTTGTAAGTCAAGCACTTGTTCAGGAAGTGTTCGAACGAAATCAGTTGCGGGTTGTGTATGTGTAAACTTTTTCATTCATGAACAGGAAGTTTGGCGGGTGGATGGAATCGCCTTTGGGTCTTTGGAGGTAGAGCTGATTTTCCTTTGGCCCTCTTAATCTTCCTCCAATTGTCGCCCAAAGATGTATGCTGATTTAGCTTGGCACACAACTTGAGCCATTTTTATTTGATTTTTCCCGGTTCTTCATACACTTGATCTTGGACAGGTCTAAGAAGTTTCAGATAATCTTGGGTTCTGTCTGTTCAAAAATTCTTTTGTGCACAATTTAGTCTGTTATGTAGTTCATTGAACCCACCACAGTAATACGATTGGTCTTGAACAAATCCACAAGGGCCGTGACGAGGATTCGAACTTACGTCCGAGAGGATTCCAGATGCTGCCTTAATCGACTGAGCTACGATATCGTAAAAAGAATTGACCCCAAGTTCTAATGAACTAACTTGGATCCGCTGCCTCTCAGAGACAAATCAGGGTTTTACACAATTCCCCCTTGCACTCGAGCTATGTCAATAGGCCGTTCTACCTCTTCGCCCTTACTTCATTACATACAGAAATCACAATAGCGTGATGCTATTGTGATTTGAACAAATCCAATAATGAAGTAAGGGCGAAGAGGTAGAACGGCCTATTAGACATGGCTCGAGTGCATGGGGGAATTGTGTAAAACCCTGGTGTGTCTGTCGGAGAGGGTGCGGATCCAAGTAAGTTGAATGTAACTTCTGGTTTCAATTCTTTTACGATATCGTAGCTTAATCGATTAAGGCAGCGTCTGGGATGCTCTCGGACGTAGGTTCGAATCCTCGTCACGACCATTTGTCTTGTTGGGTAATTTTGTTCTTGGGGATGGAGTGGTTTCCTTCTCTGTATTGAATTTACTATATCTCTTTCCATCCCTTTAATGTTGTCAGGAGGAGTGTAGTTTTGGTGCCAGACTTTAAAAGATTCCTGAAACTTCGTCCAATCTGTTGATAAAATCCCATCCGGGCTCAGGAGTTGGTCTGGGAGGTTTTGTTGTTTTAATAACTGTTCTTGGAGCAAAGTGGGCACTAGTCAGTACATGGTCAACTAACCAAAGATACAACTCATAAATACTGGTGGAGACAAACGGGAGTTTTAGCTTCCCACCCCCCTACGCACCAGCCAATATGGGTGGGTTCAATAGAGTTAAGCAGTTATGTCATCTGTTGGCTTCGGTTCTTGGTGAATCAAGTAGCAATTGACTTTAAGCGTATTAGTCGCCCGAGATGATAGTAGGCGTGGTGACTACTATTGCGAACATTGCCGGTATCCATATCGTGTTGTCTCCTGTATATATTAAAAAATGGACAGCATAGAGTTAATAATAAATAATAATGATAATAATTCATTTGAAAGAAGATACAATGGGTTGGTGAGATTATATAGGAATCATATTTTTACATTCGTGCAAAGCCACTAGCACGCATGTTTCGGAAACTTATGTTACTCATGGGGGGGGGGGGGTAGAGATTAATCTCGCCTCATGGCGAGATTAACTTCAATAATTTCGACGTCTTCACCACAGTTTGGCAAATCTCGCGTGCCAGGCTGACGTGGCATTAATGATTTTTTACTAGTACTGAAATGCCTCTGGTGCCACCTTGTGTATTTGGGCAGTGGTAACCTTGACACCCTGGGATATTGATAATTCTTTGTCCTGATAAGTTACTTGAAATAAAAGAATTTCAATGTTGTCCTTGAGAAGCACTGCTCTGAGTGTATGAGCTTTGTTTTTGAATCCTTGAATTGTATAATACTGAGTGCCGATATTGTCCTTTTGTGATGGAATTGAATCCATTGAGTCTATGATCCTTTACATATGGAGCCTCTTTAACCCTGGACACTTAAGGACAAATGGGCAGAAAAAAATCCTATATGTAGGATTTCAGTGAAGTTCATTTTATCTCAGTGCTGGCTGGATAACAACGCATGGAGTGAATATTTAGAGTTGGTATGAATAATGAAATCATCTAAATTATTCTCAATTGCATAATTTATGGCCTTTTCTAGGGCATATAATTGTTTGCAATGTTGAGCACCCACTGTTCATATTCTAATAAGCCTTCATGGTTGTTGGTGTAAACTTCTGCCCTGCCGGACTCTTTCTCGATCAACAAATCCATCAGTGAAGATGCGAGTTGTTATCGTTCTTGAGATGCTTTTCACTTGTCGTTCAATGAATGCTTTTGAGCCTCAGATTCACTAGGCGATTTTCTAGCCGATTTTCTAGTTTATGATTATCTTTAGACTCGATTCTTCCCCCATGGAGGAGGCTGGTGAAGGTGTTGATATGGGCCGTCTTTTTTGTTTCTAATGGTAAGTTTAAAGTCCACTTTCTCTAGAATCTTGACTAGATTATCCGTCCATGTACTTGTTCTTCATTGAAGGGTTTTGTGAAGCGATGTGTGTGTGCTATCTTTGATTTACAGTCTGCTGGTGGTTCCAACACATTTTGCTGTTATGGTGGTTATTCTTTGTTTGATCCAGTTTCTAAGGCTGGCTCATTGGTTTCCAATCTTATATTTTCTCGACACGTCCTCATAGGTACTCCCAGCATTGTTTAAAATGTAATACTTTTTTGACACTTCGAGTTTCTTCTGCTGGTTATCACTGAGAGATAGGAGAGCAGGAGCAGCACAGTCAATGAGTGATCTAACTGCTTGAACGTAGTACAGTTTGAGTATTGGTAGTTGCACCATTTTCAAAACTTGTCAGGGAGCCCAAAGCAGAGTTTCTGGCTCTGCAACGTTGCCGAAGATGTTCAATTTCTGGAGTGAATTTCAAATGGCTGTCTATTATGATTGGACGATATTGAAAAGAGGTAACCAACTCAATATCGTGTACCTGTATTGCGAGGATGTTTAGAGTTTTTTCATTTTTGTGCATGATTCTAAGTGCCTTTGCCAATGATAATGACAAGTCATCTGCATAGTTAAGCAGTTTGGCTTTTGGTAACTTAAGCTTGAAATGTTTCTTCAACTTGTCTCGTGAATTGTTTCATGAGACAGTTTAAGAGGAAGGGGCTTTGAATTCCTTCCTGCGGAGTCCCATTTTCCAGCCTCTTTCAGGAGGATATTTCTCCTTGGAATTTGCCTTTAGCTTCTCTGTTAAGCAGACTTCCTTTGGCAAAGGGAAGAGTGTCCTTTGATTTCCTTATCCACCAGGCAGCACAGTGCAGCTGAAGCATTGGTTTACTTAGTCTTTCTCTAGGTTTAAGAAAATAAGGATTCCTGGTGTCATTGATTTGATCAATGTAGGAGGTAAAGCATTCTGTAGTTCCCCCCCCCCACATTTTCTGTAAGCAAACATATTTTCGTGCAGTGGTTTGGTTTTTCCATTCAATTCGATTAAGAACGGTTCTTTTTGCAGGTTCGGCCAGACAGCTAGTTAATGAGATGGGTTTTGGATTTCCCGAGTCTTTGGGTTTTGGAAAGGGAACTATGATTGCACTATTTCAAGTGAGTGGTAGAGTCCTTGTCACTCATTCTCTTGATGAGAATCAAGAAGTTTTTTCACACTTTTCTCTTAGCCAGGCTAGCATGTTGTGAACAGATGTGTAGTGTAGCATGTTGTGATTTTGTCCTCACCTGGAGCTGTTTTTAGTTTTCTTTGTAGCTCTTCAGAGTTCTTTCAGATTGAAAGGTTTGTCTCGTTCGTCAGGCAAAGGTAAAACATGGTCTTTTTTTAATCCATAATGCCACTTGCATTCTTTGAGTCAGTTGCTTGTGGAACTTGAGTGGAACTGGATCTTGAAGCAAATAGATTTGCTAATCTTTCTTCTTCTTGATTAGGATGTGCAATGATGGGGAGGAGCAAGCGGCGATTTTTCTTTGTTCTTGTTCATCTGCCTCCAGATGTTCTAAGATGTATGCTGATTTAACTTGGCACACCAATGGCACCATTTTTCTTCAGATTTTGTGCGTTTCTTCATGCACATGATATCAGACAGCTTTTAAGAAGTCCTATATTAGCTTCTGTTCAACGTCCTCTGAAATTGTTTGTTGCCCAATTTAGTCTGTTACGTAGTTCTTTGATCCCATCACAGTAATACCACTGGTCTTGTTGTTGTTGGGTAATTGTTTACTTCTTGGGGATGGAGTGATTTGCTGCTGTGTATTGCATTTACTAAATCTTTCTCCATCTCTTCACTGTTGTCAGGAGTGTAGTTTTGGTGCCAAATTTAAAGAGATTCCTGAAAATTCGTCCAATCTGCTTTGATAAAATCCAATCAGGGCTCGGGAGCTGGAGGTCTGTGAGGTAGTGCTATGTTAATCATAGTTTTTGTAGCAAAGTGGTCACTAGTTAGTACATGGGCAACTGACCAATGACACAACTCATAAATACTGGTGGACACAAATGTGAGGTCCAGCTTCCCCTCACCAATATGGGTTGATTCTGTCAAGTTAGACTGACTTCAGGCACTTCATCCAAAATGTGTTCAACATGTTAAAGTTTAAGCAGTCCCCATTGTGAAGTGGTTACACACTCGTATGGCGTTTTGCGAGTTCTTTGGACGGGGTTCGTATCCTGGCCAGGGAAGATTACTGACCGTCAATCGTTAACCGTATCCTCTGTTCATCCAACAGTGAATGGGTGAAACAAAGGATTTGCCTAGTTGTATTCCAGGGAAAATTAGGATCAAGGACTTGCCCAAAACGCTTTGCGTGCTAGTGGCTGTACTAGAAATAAATCTTGTATATACAACAAAAGTCTTCCGTTGGCGTCGGTTCTTGGTCAATCAGGTAGTAACTCTCCATGAGCGTTGAAGTCACCAGATATGATAGGTATGGTGACTGCTATTTCAAAGATTGCAGAGAGATCCATACTGTTCCCTGTATACATTGAAGATGGACAACAGGGTTTCTCATTGTGATATTAACTTCCATAATTTCGACGTCCTCACCAGTCAGGCAGATCTGTGATTGCCGTGACATTGATATGATTTCTAACTAGTTTTGAAAAGCCTCTGGTGCCACCTCGAGCAATTGGTCAGTGGAAACCCCGACATCCTGGGATATTAATACTTCTTTCGGTCCAGGTAAGTATTTCTTGAAGTAAAAAAAAAATCAGTGTCATTGAGAAGCACTGCTCCGTGTTTGTAGTTTGTTTTAGAATCCTTGGATATTCCATTGTATAATCTTGAGATTGTCGTTATTGGCCATTATTCTGGTATAGTTGAATCCATAGAGTCCATGATGGTTTCTAATTTGCTGATTTCCCCGACGGCTTGCCGTCTTTCCTGGAGTGGAGACTGCCATTGGTCGCTAAAACAAGTTTCAAGTTCAGGTGTATCAAGTAGTCACTTGATACAGCTTTGGCTGCCTTTCTTGGTCTTGGTAGGTGGGGGAGACTCGGGGTTTAGTTGTTGTCTTTGCTACTGGAACATAAAATAATGTAGAGGTCATCATCAGTACTTGATATATTTAGAAGGCAATAACAGGTGTTATTTTGATGACCAGATCTGTGCGATTGTTTTTGCCTTGTGGAGTGCTGGTCTTTTTCCAGTTCTTAGAGATCCTGTTGTTTAGACAAGAAGGAATTGGTGCAAAAGACTGTTGTTGATTTTTATTTTCATAGATTCGGATTTGACGAGGAGTATTTTATTTGGCTTTTAACTGAGGGTCTGGTAGTTTGTGGTCATAAATTTATGACTTCGGGTGGCTGGGTAGAATCCAAAGGCTTGATTCCTTTGAACCTTTCTGGACATAGATTGTTTCAGGCGTGATGTTTATCCCTGCAGTTTGGGCATTTTGCATGTGTTGGTGTAGGGTTTTCACTTTGAATCCAGTTCCAATTGCGTGCAACGTCATCAATGTGCATTTAGCAGACGCTTCACAAAGCGTTCGGAATCCAGCAAAATACGAGAGCAAGCGTCTAGGGCCTGGGAGCAAGGTTGATAGAGTACTTTGTGGCCTCCTCTCAGACTTGCTTCACCTGGTCCTAATCCACGTTGGTCATGGGAATCTCCTCAATGCAACTGAATCAATTAAAGTGACTCCTAAGGTCCTCATCACACTTATAGTTTAGTGATTAATAGGCAACTTGGTGCTGAAGACACCTGGGGCTGAAGGGTCAATTAATAGTAATGGCAGTATTCGGAAGTGGTTCAACGGAAACACCGCCTAATGCTTAACAGTAGTTTATTTACTTAACCACTAATACAGTGGTGCTTGATTTACTCTAGATTGGCGTCAGCAAGGCTATTATTGCATTTGCGAGACCCATGACATCTAATAGATTCCGATTCACTTGTGGACACCCTAACTTAACGACCTGACAACAAATTACTAACGCGGTGTACCTAACAGTGTTGGTGTGCAATGGGTCACAGTAGTTCCAAACAGGATATTTGGGCAATAATCATGCACAATAAATCAACAATGGTACTGTCATGCAAAAAACTTGTATCATAAAGTAACTAAATGTGTGGTGTGTATGAAGCTCACATTTACAGACGAGAGTAATGTCGTGACACCACACAGATAAACACGTATACACTGTCGGGTATCATGGTTTCCACCTATACCTGTGACAGGTATTGGGAAGGTGAGAACTGTGGTTGACGACTCAGAGCAACACACATTTTTATAAGAAACACTTACAGGTAGCTTAGCCATTCACTGTCAGTCATGCAAGCATCCACGTAAAGGGCCCGAATGCTAGTCTCGCTCGTTACGACAGGAGAGCACTATAGTATGACAGGCTTTCCAACACGACCATATTTAACACGGCGGTGTACTCCCGGTGGTGTGCTGTTTCTACACTGACCGCAGGCGGTATCTTGTACATACACCTGCAGGTTAGACACAGACGCCCCAACACACACTAGCGTGTGAGGGTAAGGATGTGGCAGGCGGTGACGTCATGTAGTACAGTGAGAACAGAGCGGGCGGCGGCTACAAGTTGTCGTGTTTTGCAACTTTCCGCTGTTATGACATTGGGGCACTCTAAGTGCCTGTTTGCATTGAGAAGATTATTAGATTCATTATAGATGAAGAGTAAAGCACCAAAGAGATGGCACAGGCATGAATAACCCATAATTCATTATTCATATTTTCGATTCAGTTACTCGGAACAAAAAGTTCAAAGCAGCACAGGCTATGGTGATAGGTTGGAAGTAGTGTTATTTGTAATGAGGGAAGATGTATTAGTGGATTAAATACTTAAACTCATCTCGAAGCTAATGAGTGTTTGGAGTGGTCGATCATGCCTACAATAAACAATACTGATAGAATTATGACAATGAAATATTTATAAAAACTAAGTGAGGTTGGTGGTAATTCCCATGATAAACTGCTATATATATTCTCATTACTAGTCACGACTTTGCCATAAACATGCTTTTGGACAATAACGTGCTGATTGTATTGACGTACGTGCTGTTAAACTGCAGGGTATACTGCTGAGTCTTGTATGACGTGTACACTGAAGCAGGTTGTATGGCATGAACACTGCAGTGTGTTGCATATCATGAACACTGTCAGTCACTGATGACTGACCTGGTACTTTCGAAGGTGAAGGTTTACTGATTGCCGTCTGGGTTGACCACATGCATCATGTACCACTCCGTCACCTTCAGCGGGTCTCGCCAAGACTCGTCCGTAATCAACAGGTTCAAGATGTACGTGGAGACGGCAGGAGAGATCCATTCACGAGCATGGATACCTGAAACAGTAAATAGACTGAAATGGTCAGTCTAATTAGCTATTATTTCATATATACACTTCAATTATTGTTAACCGTCTTGAGTAATCGGGCCAAGAAGCTACTCTCTACGACTGCACGAAGCAGTCTTCCATTTCCTTCATCCAATTTAAGAACGCCTCGATGTCTTCCATATTGTGGTAGACGTTCTAATCTATTGGATTCGTTGGTTATAATATAAAAACTATGAACTTTAAACAATATAATATTACAACATATAGTAGGAGGTATTAAAATCTGTTGTACATAGCTTTGGTTTAATGCAAGACAATATGAAAGAGGATTTGTACTTTTA
>WNGS01001312.1:68017333-68041238 GCA_020271785.1 Procambarus virginalis | reverse complement strand
TTCCCAATACCTGTCACAGGTATAGGTGGAAACCATGATACCCGACAGTGTTACGGGCTTATCTGTGTGGTGTCACGACATTACTCTCGTCTGTAAATGTGAGCTTCATACACACCACACATTTAGTTACTTTATGATACAAGTTTTTGCATGACATAACATTGTTGATTATTGTGGTTTGATTTGCCCAAACTCCTGTTTGGAACTACTGTGACCCATTGCACACCAACACTGTTAGGTACACCGTATTAGTAATTTGTTGTCAGGTCGTTAAGTTAGGTGTGTCCACAAGTGAATCGGAATCTATTAGATGTCAAGGGTCTCGCAATGCAATAATAGCCTTGCTGACGCCAATCTAGAGTAAATCAAGCACCACTGTATTAGTGGTTAAGTAAATAAACTACTGTTAAGCATTAGGCGGTGTTTCCGTTGAACCACTTCCGAATACTGCCATTACTATTAATTGACCCTTCAGCCCCAGGTGTCTTCAGCACCAAGTTGCCTATTAATCACTAAACTATAAATGTGATGAGGACCTAAGAGTCACTTTATTGATTCGGTTGCATTGAGGAGATTCCCATGACCAACGTGGATTAGGACCAGGTGAAGCAAGCTGAGAGGAGGCCACAAAGTACTCTATCAACCTTGCTCCCAGGCCTAGACGCTTGCTCTCGTATTTTGCTGGATTCCGAACGCGTTGTGAAGCGTCTGAGAAATGCACATTGATGACGTTGCACGCAATTGGAACTGGATTAAAAGTGAAAACCCTACACCAACACATGCAAAATGCCCAAACTGCAGGGATAAACATCACGCCTGAAAAAATCTATGTCCAGAAAGGTTCAAAGGAATCCAAGCCTTTGGATTCTACCCAGCCACCCGAAGTCATAAATTTATGACACAAACTACCAGACCCTCAGTTAAAAGCCAAATAAAATACTCCTCGTCAAATCCGAATCTATGAAAATAAAAATCAACAACAGTCTTTTGCACCAATTCCTTCTTGTCTAAACAACAGGATCTCTAAGAACTGGAAAAAGACCAGCACTCCACAAGGCAAAAACAATCGCACAGATCTGGTCATCAAAATAACACCTGTTATTGCCTTCTAAATATCAAGTACTGATGATGACCTCTACATATTTTATGTTCCAGTAGCAAAGACAACAACTAAACCCCGAGTCTCCCCACCTACCAAGACAAAGAAAGGCAGCCAAAGGTGTATCAAGTGACTACTTGATACACCTGAACTTGAAACTTGTTTTAGCGACCAATGGCAGTCTCCACCCAGGAAAGACGGCAAGCCGTCGGGGAAATCAGCAAATTAGAAACCATCATGGACTCATGGATTCAACTATACCAGAATAATGGCCAATAACGACAATCTCAAGATTATACAATGGAATATCCAAGGATTCTAAAACAAACTACAAACACGGAGCAGTGCTTCTCAATGACACTGATTTTTTTTTTACTTCAAGAAATACTTACCTGGACCGAAAGAAGTATTAATATCCCAGGATGTCGGGGTTTCCACTGACCAATTGCTCGAGGTGGCACCAGAGGCTTTTCAAAACTAGTAGAAATCATATCAATGTCACGGCAATCACAGATCTGCCTGACTGGTGAGGACGTCGAAATTATGGAAGTTAATATCACAATGAGAAACTCTGTTGTCCATCTTCAATGTATACAGGGAAAATATGGATCTCTCTGCAATCTTTGAAATAGCAGTCACCATACTTATCATATCTGGTGACTTCAACGCTCATGGAGAGTTACTACCTGATTGACCAAGAACCGACGCCAACGGAAGACTTTGTTGTATATACAAGAGTTATTTCTATTACAGCCACTAGCACGCAAAGCGTTTTGGGCAAGTCCTTGATCCTAATTTTCCCTGGAATACAACTAGGCAAATCCTTTGTTTCACCCATTCACTGTTGGATGAACAGAGGATACGGTTAACGATTGACGGTCAGTAATCTTCCCTGGCCAGGATACGAACCCCGTCCAAAGAACTCGCAAAACGCCATACGAGTGTGTAACCACTTCACAATGGGGACTGCTTAAACTTTAACATGTTGAACACATTTTGGATGAAGTGCCTGAAGTCAGTCTAACTTGACAGAATCAACCCATATGGTGAGGGGAAGCTGGACCTCACATTTGTGTCCACCAGTATTTATGAGTTGTGTCATTGGTCAGTTGCCCATGTACTAACTAGTGACCACTTTGCTACAAAAACTATGATTAACATAGCACTACCTCACAGACCTCCAGCTCCCGAGCCCTGATTGGATTTTATCAAAGCAGATTGGACGAATTTTCAGGAATCTCTTTAAATTTGGCACCAAAACTACACTCCTGACAACAGTGAAGAGATGGAGAAAGATTTAGTAAATGCAATACACAGCAGCAAATCACTCCATCCCCAAGAAGTAAACAATTACCCAACAACAACAAGACCAGTGGTATTACTGTGATGGGATCAAAGAACTACGTAACAGACTAAATTGGGCAACAAACAATTTCAGAGGACGTTGAACAGAAGCTAATATAGGACTTCTTAAAAGCTGTCTGATATCATGTGCATGAAGAAACGCACAAAATCTGAAGAAAAATGGTGCCATTGGTGTGCCAAGTTAAATCAGCATACATCTTAGAACATCTGGAGGCAGATGAACAAGAACAAAGAAAAATCGCCGCTTGCTCCTCCCCATCATTGCACATCCTAATCAAGAAGAAGAAAGATTAGCAAATCTATTTGCTTCAAGATCCAGTTCCACTCAAGTTCCACAAGCAACTGACTCAAAGAATGCAAGTGGCATTATGGATTAAAAAAAGACCATGTTTTACCTTTGCCTGACGAACGAGACAAACCTTTCAATCTGAAAGAACTCTGAAGAGCTACAAAGAAAACTAAAAACAGCTCCAGGTGAGGACAAAATCACAACATGCTACACTACACATCTGTTCACAACATGCTAGCCTGGCTAAGAGAAAAGTGTGAAAAAACTTCTTGATTCTCATCAAGAGAATGAGTGACAAGGACTCTACCACTCACTTGAAATAGTGAAATCATAGTTCCCTTTCCAAAACCCAAAGACTCGGGAAATCCAAAACCCATCTCATTAACTAGCTGTCTGGCCGAACCTGCAAAAAGAACCGTTCTTAATCGAATTGAATGGAAAAACCAAACCACTGCACGAAAATATGTTTGCTTACAGAAAATGTGGGGGGGGGGAACTACAGAATGCTTTACCTCCTACATTGATCAAATCAATGACACCAGGAATCCTTATTTTCTTAAACCTAGAGAAAGACTAAGTAAACCAATGCTTCAGCTGCACTGTGCTGCCTGGTGGATAAGGAAATCAAAGGACACTCTTCCCTTTGCCAAAGGAAGTCTGCTTAACAGAGAAGCTAAAGGCAAATTCCAAGGAGAAATATCCTCCTGAAAGAGGCTGGAAAATGGGACTCCGCAGGAAGGAATTCAAAGCCCCTTCCTCTTAAACTGTCTCATGAAACAATTCACGAGACAAGTTGAAGAAACATTTCAAGCTTAAGTTACCAAAAGCCAAACTGCTTAACTATGCAGATGACTTGTCATTATCATTGGCAAAGGCACTTAGAATCATGCACAAAAATGAAAAAACTCTAAACATCCTCGCAATACAGGTACACGATATTGAGTTGGTTACCTCTTTTCAATATCGTCCAATCATAATAGACAGCCATTTGAAATTCACTCCAGAAATTGAACATCTTCGGCAACGTTGCAGAGCCAGAAACTCTGCTTTGGGCTCCCTGACAAGTTTTGAAAATGGTGCAACTACCAATACTCAAACTGTACTACGTTCAAGCAGTTAGATCACTCATTGACTGTGCTGCTCCTGCTCTCCTATCTCTCAGTGATAACCAGCAGAAGAAACTCGAAGTGTCAAAAAAGTATTACATTTTAAACAATGCTGGGAGTACCTATGAGGACGTGTCGAGAAAATATAAGATTGGAAACCAATGAGCCAGCCTTAGAAACTGGATCAAACAAAGAATAACCACCATAACAGCAAAATGTGTTGGAACCACCAGCAGACTGTAAATCAAAGATAGCACACACACATCGCTTCACAAAACCCTTCAATGAAGAACAAGTACATGGACGGATAATCTAGTCAAGATTCTAGAGAAAGTGGACTTTAAACTTACCATTAGAAACAAAAAAGACGGCCCATATCAACACCTTCACCAGCCTCCTCCATGGGGGAAGAATCGAGTCTAAAGATAATCATAAACTAGAAAATCGGCTAGAAAATCGCCTAGTGAATCTGAGGCTCAAAAGCATTCATTGAACGACAAGTGAAAAGCATCTCAAGAACGATAACAACTCGCATCTTCACTGATGGATTTGTTGATCGAGAAAGAGTCCGGCAGGGCAGAAGTTTACACCAACAACCATGAAGGCTTATTAGAATATGAACAGTGGGTGCTCAACATTGCAAACAATTATATGCCCTAGAAAAGGCCATAAATTATGCAATTGAGAATAATTTAGATGATTTCATTATTCATACCAACTCTAAATATTCACTCCATGCGTTGTTATCCAGCCAGCACTGAGATAAAATGAACTTCACTGAAATCCTACATATAGGATTTTTTTCTGCCCATTTGTCCTTAAGTGTCCAGGGTTAAAGAGGCTCCATATGTAAAGGATCATAGACTCAATGGATTCAATTCCATCACAAAAGGACAATATCGGCACTCAGTATTATACAATTCAAGGATTCAAAAACAAAGCTCATACACTCAGAGCAGTGCTTCTCAAGGACAACATTGAAATTCTTTTATTTCAAGTAACTTATCAGGACAAAGAATTATCAATATCCCAGGGTGTCAAGGTTACCACTGCCCAAATACACAAGGTGGCACCAGAGGCATTTCAGTACTAGTAAAAAATCATTAATGCCACGTCAGCCTGGCACGCGAGATTTGCCAAACTGTGGTGAAGACGTCGAAATTATGGAAGTTAATCTCGCCATGAGGCGAGATTAATCTCTACCCCCCCCCCCCCATGAGTAACATAAGTTTCCGAAACATGCGTGCTAGTGGCTTTGCACGAATGTAAAAATATGATTCCTATATAATCTCACCAACCCATTGTATCTTCTTTCAAATGAATTATTATCATTATTATTTATTATTAACTCTATGCTGTCCATTTTTTAATATATACAGGAGACAACACGATATGGATACCGGCAATGTTCGCAATAGTAGTCACCACGCCTACTATCATCTCGGGCGACTAATACGCTTAAAGTCAATTGCTACTTGATTCACCAAGAACCGAAGCCAACAGATGACATAACTGCTTAACTCTATTGAACCCACCCATATTGGCTGGTGCGTAGGGGGGTGGGAAGCTAAAACTCCCGTTTGTCTCCACCAGTATTTATGAGTTGTATCTTTGGTTAGTTGACCATGTACTGACTAGTGCCCACTTTGCTCCAAGAACAGTTATTAAAACAACAAAACCTCCCAGACCAACTCCTGAGCCCGGATGGGATTTTATCAACAGATTGGACGAAGTTTCAGGAATCTTTTAAAGTCTGGCACCAAAACTACACTCCTCCTGACAACATTAAAGGGATGGAAAGAGATATAGTAAATTCAATACAGAGAAGGAAACCACTCCATCCCCAAGAACAAAATTACCCAACAACAAGACAAATGGTCGTGACGAGGATTCGAACCTACGTCCGAGAGCATCCCAGACGCTGCCTTAATCGATTAAGCTACGATATCGTAAAAGAATTGAAACCAGAAGTTACATTCAACTTACTTGGATCCGCACCCTCTCCGACAGACACACCAGGGTTTTACACAATTCCCCCATGCACTCGAGCCATGTCTAATAGGCCGTTCTACCTCTTCGCCCTTACTTCATTATTGGATTTGTTCAAATCACAATAGCATCACGCTATTGTGATTTCTGTATGTAATGAAGTAAGGGCGAAGAGGTAGAACGGCCTATTGACATAGCTCGAGTGCAAGGGGGAATTGTGTAAAACCCTGATTTGTCTCTGAGAGGCAGCGGATCCAAGTTAGTTCATTAGAACTTGGGGTCAATTCTTTTTACGATATCGTAGCTCAGTCGATTAAGGCAGCATCTGGAATCCTCTCGGACGTAAGTTCGAATCCTCGTCACGGCCCTTGTGGATTTGTTCAAGACCAATCGTATTACTGTGGTGGGTTCAATGAACTACATAACAGACTAAATTGTGCACAAAAGAATTTTTGAACAGACAGAACCCAAGATTATCTGAAACTTCTTAGACCTGTCCAAGATCAAGTGTATGAAGAACCGGGAAAAATCAAATAAAAATGGCTCAAGTTGTGTGCCAAGCTAAATCAGCATACATCTTTGGGCGACAATTGGAGGAAGATTAAGAGGGCCAAAGGAAAATCAGCTCTACCTCCAAAGACCCAAAGGCGATTCCATCCACCCGCCAAACTTCCTGTTCATGAATGAAAAAGTTTACACATACACAACCCGCAACTGATTTCGTTCGAACACTTCCTGAACAAGTGCTTGACTTACAAATTTTATTCGATTCACAACGCTATAAATACTTCACCAACGTACTACAAATACAAATAGTCGCTAACAGAACCTAAACACCTAACCTCTGCCTATATATGCACAATATGCTGTTATAATATTCATTTATATTTGAGAAAATTCCCGTTTTGAATGAACAGCATGTAAAGATTTATGAATACGTCTGTGGGGTCAACCGCTGGAAGTAATCGACTCGAGTCGAGGACGGGTTGGGGAAATTGCCTCCTGCTCTGCCCCATCATTTACATCTAGAGCAAGAAGCAGAAAGAACAGCAAATGTATTTGCTTCAAGAGACGGTTCCACTCAATTTCCTCAAGCAACTGACTCGCCAACAAAGACAAAGCAGCAGGATGGAAATAAAATAAAGATAGTGCTTTAGCTTTACCTGACGAACTAGACCAACCTTTCAATCTGAAAGAACTCATAAGAGCTACAAAGAAAACTACAAAAAACAGCTCCAGGTGAGGTCAAAATCACAACATGCTGACCAAGCTGAGAGAAAAGTGTGGAAAAAACTTTAATCTCATCAAAAGAGTTCGGGTAACATTAACTCTACCACTCTTTGAATAGTGCAATTATACTTCATTACAAAACCCAGGAAATCCATTACTCATTTCATTAACTAGATTTCGGGCCAAAACTGCAGAAAGAATGCCTCTTACTCTAACTGAATGGAAAGCTAAACCACTGCACCAAAATGTTAGCTTACAGAAAATGTGGGGGAACTACAGAATGCCTTACCACCTCATGCCCCCCTCCCCACTCAGCTCGTTGCTGCCGTGAGGGGGGTTTAGTGGGCGACTGCCGGAGTGTGATGCTCCTTGGGACAGTCCTCTGTCCTTTTCTAGCCTTGTGCTCCTGCTGCCATCCTCTCGAATTGTGCTGGGCACCTTTTCCTTTTCCTTCTGTTTCGTTTTTCCCCCCCCCCCTCTTCTCCTATCTGCTTGCCGTTTCCTGCCGACCTTTTGCTTGTTTTGGTTCTTCCTTTGGACTTCTATTTTGACGCCCGGGTGCTTGAGGAGGCATACTCTTGCACCCGTAGAACTGTAGTACCCAATGTCGAGAGCGAGGGGAACCTTTTATTGTCAATCCCCCTTTCGTCACAACCCGATCTCGACGGACTGACGGTTCTTAAGGTGGCGTTTGTGGGGCGTATACTCACGACGCACCCCTAGGAGGCCCAGGCATGATCAGCGATAGCTTCTTGTTGGGTGTCCTGCCTCTAATTGTGGCTCCATGGTGCGTGTGGGGGCACATTTGTGAATGAATGTTGATTTTTCATAGCAATGATATCTACCTTTTCTGCTGTTTCTCCTATGCCTTCTCAGGCTCGTGGGGTGGGCGACCAAGCCCCCGAGTCGGTCCGTGTTGGAAGACCGGGCTCTGTAGCCTCCGCTACATTGAGCCCCGACCTTGCTCCTCCTTTGGCCTCTGACTCCTCCCCTCGGCTCCCCTCCCTCTTCTGTGGTTGGGTTGAGCCCCAAGCCCCCCAGTGGTGACTATCTCGTCCCCTGATGCGGCTCCATCTCTAGTTGTCACTACTGCGCCTTTTAATCCCCCTCTCTCTGGGGGTTCTCATCGCCGTTCTCGTCACGGCCCCCCTCGCTCGATTCCATCCCGTTCTGATACCTACCAGGCTTTGTTTGGTCCCGCTTCGTGGGCCAAATATTTTGATCTCCTCCCTCTTGATTCTGCGCCTCCTGACCATTTCTCCTTCCATCAACATCTCGTTGATTCCGTGGATACCTCTTACCTTCAACCCCACTCGTCTCGGTACACGAGTCGTTGCTGCTTCTTCTCAGGACGCGGCTTCCCGTTTGGCTGCCTTATCCTGCCTTGGCGAGACCCCTGTTCGGGTCACAAAGAACGTTCAGTTATACCAGTGTTGGCACTATTCTCCTCCCGCCCCATGTTGCGACCGGTGTTCGGGATCTGCGAGACTGCCACGACGATATTCGACATATCCTTGATGCCCAGGGCCATTCTGTTCTCCAGGTGGATACGTTTACTCGTCCCCCTCGTGGTAGTCGCCATCAACCCCTTCGGGTTTTGAAGATTACCTCTGATGGTCGGACCCTTCCACCCTCTGTCATTCATGCTGGTGCCAAGTGCTCTGTCCAGGAGTACATTCCTTCTCCTAGGCTCTGTAACAAGTGCTGGAGGTTTGGGCATGGTGCCCTCCGCTGCTCTGACTGTTTCTCTCTGTCCTTTGTGTGGTGGTGAAGGTCACTAAGTCGGAGTGCACTTCTCCCCAAGCTCGCTGCCTCAACTGCGGTGAGGCCCATCCTACCTTCTCCTATGCCTGTATCCATTACAAGCTTGAGGCAGCCGTCCTTAACTTGAAGCACCGGGAGCGTTTATCTTTTCCCGAGGCGAGGTGCCAGGTTCGCCGGCTCCCGCCTTATGCTCACGTCTCTTATGCTCGCATGTTGCGCTCTTCCTCTCCTCGTCCTTCCCACCATCCTCAGACTCTCAACCATTTCCGGGCCTTGGACCCTGATACGCCCACTGTTCCCTCCTCTGTTCATTTGAATTCTGTCCCGAAGGGTCCCCCTCCTGGTCCTCTGTCTGGGGTTCCCCTTCTTTCTACCCGGTCTGTTATGTCTCCTGTGTCTTCTTCCTCGTCTCCCTCCGATCCTCCTCCTCCATCTATTGCCTCTCCCCGCCGCCTGTCAGTGCAGAAGGATGTCCATCTCTCTCCTAACGGCCGTCGGGTGTGCTCTCGTTCAGCTTCTCCTGTTGAGACACTGGAATCCGTTGCCCGGTACGTGGTTGCTGGGACACCGGTCTCTAAGTCAGAAGCGTAAGCCTGGCTCCTCTCCTTCCTCCTCGCAGGCGGGTTTCTTCCTCGGCCCCTACTACTGGCTCTATTGCTCCTTCCCCTCCCATTTCAGTGGTTGCGACCCCTGTTTCTGCTATGGAGATTTCTTTGGCCCCGCCTTCCCTTTCGGTTGCTGCCCTTGCTGAGGTGCGCTCCCCTCTTTCTACTCCCCCTCTTCCTGTTGCTGTCCTTGACTGCTCCTCTCCGTTGTTCCCTCCTCTTCCTCCGGACCCCGCCCACCCGCCTCTGGTCTGTTCTCCCACTTCCTTCCCTCCGTCTTTGCTCAGTTTACCCATGCCCCCTAACCCTGACTTTGCTGACCCTGATCCCGACCCTGATATTCTTTAACGGACTATGTTGCTCTTTCGCCTTTGTTTTTTCCTTGTTCTCTGTTGTTGTCCTTTCTCTTCTCGTCGATGTCTCTTCTTCAGTGGAACGTTCGAGGTTATTACGCCAATTTCCTCGAACTCCAACTTCTGATTTTGCGGTTTTCGCCCCTTTGTGTCTTGTCTCCAGGAGCCGATGCTTGGTGCTCGTCCTGGTCGTTTTCGTGGCTCTTCCTTTCTCTCCCCCCCCCCAGCTGTTGCTGGGGCTCCTAATTCTTTCGCTCTCTTGATTCGCGCTGATGTTTCCTTTGTTCCCTTACTTTTTCCTTCGCCTCTCCATTGTTCTGCTGCACGTATCTTTGTGGGGAAACGGTACACAGTTTGTTCCATTTATCTCCCCCCCCCCCCCCCGAGTGTCCCGCTTTCTCTTCCTGATTTGAAACACCTCCTGGACTCCTTGCCAGAGCCTATACTCCTGCTGGGTGATTTCAATTGTCGTCATTCTCTTTGGGGTGATGTTCTGACGAATACCCGAGGACGCCTTCTTGAGCCGTTTCTCCTCTTTTCTTCCCTGTCTTCTGAATTCTGGAGAGCCCACTCATTTGGACTCTCAGACTCGCGCCCTTTCCTGTCTTGATCTTTCTCTCTGCTCTTCTTCTCTTAGATTTCACGTGGCAGGTTCTTTACCTCCATGGCAGTGATCATTTCCCCATCCTTGTTTCCTTTTTCTCTTTTCGCCCTTCCCTCTCTTTCCCTAGGTGGCAGTTTGCTAAAGCGGACTGGAACCTATTTACCCTCAGTGCTGCTCTCTCTGACCTCTCTCTTCTACCTCTCCCTCACACACTCCTCCTTTTTCATGACACTATCTTCGACGCTGCCCTCCACTCTATTCCTCGCTCTTCCTCTCGGGGTCCACGGAAGTGCGTTCCCTGGTGGAATGCAGACTGTGCTCGGGCTGTCCGTTGTAAGCGTGCAGCCTGGAAGAGGCACCGCCGTCGGCAGACGACCGATTCTTTTCTTTTCTTTCGGAAAGCGAGTGCGGTGGCCCGTAGGGCCATCCGTACGGCTAAGCGTGAATGTTGGGCTTCCTATGTCTCCACAATTACGTCCGAAACTCCCTTGCCACAGATATGGAAGCGTGTCCGCAAGATAGCGGGTAAGTTCGTTCCCGATGTTTCCCCAGCCCTTCACCTCCATGGTACTCTTGTGGCGGACCCGTTGCAGGTCGCTACCGATCTGGGTTCCCACTTTTCTTCTGTTTGCTCTGGTCTTCATCTTCCCCAATCTTTCCTTCTTCGTAAACCTGTTCTTGAGTCTTGTCCTTTAGATTGCTGCACTCGTCTTCGACTTTCCTATAACGATCCCTTCTCTCTGAACTTTGTTCTGCCCTGGCCCTCTGCGGTTCTACAGCGGCGGGCTCCGATGGTATTCATTATGAGATGCTTCGCCATCTCGATCCGTGCACGTCTCAGTATTTACTGAGTCTGTATAATCGGATCTGGGAGTCTTCGTCAGTCCCTGAGGAATTGCTCGATGTCGCTGTCCTCCCTGTTCGCAAACCAGGGTCTCTGGGAACTTCCCCTAAGGACTTTCGCCCTATTGCCCTCGCAAGTTGTGTCTGCAAACTCTTTGAACGTATGGTTAACGTTCGTCTGATGTGGTTCCTGGAACATCATCACCTCCTCCCCCTTCTCAATTTGGTTTCTGCAAGTGCCGCAGCACGACAGTTGTCGTGGTGAACTTGGAGGTCTATATTCGTACTGCTTTTGCTGCGAAGACGACCGGTTTTGCCGTCCTTTTTGACCTGGAAAAGGCTTACGACACCACTTGGCGTAATCATATTCTATCCCAGCTTAATTCTTTTGGCCTTCGTGGGCATCTCCCTCTTTTTCTCCGCAGCTTCCTCTCTCGTAGTTCCTTTCGGGTGCGCCTTGGTACCGCTCTCTGCCTCTTTTCAGCAATACGAAGGTGTGCCCCAAGGTAGTGTTCTGAGCACTACTATTTTTCTGGTTGCCCTCAATGGTCTTCTTTCCTCTCTTCCTTCAGGTGTCTTCTCCGCTCTCTATGTTGATGATCTTACCCTTTGCTGTCAGGGTGATGATTCACCTCTCCTTCAGCGCCAGCTTCAACTTGCGATTAATGCCGTGTCGTCTTGGGCCACCGATCATGGCTTCAAGTTCTCTGCTTCTAAGACTTGTGCCATGTCTTTTACTCGGAAACTGGTCGTTCTTCGTCCCTCTGTCACTTTATGGTCATCCCCTTGAGAACAAAGATTCTGCTAAGCTTTTGGGGTTATTCCTTGACACTCGTTTGTCTTGGTCTCCCCATATCTCTTACCTCCGTGTTGAGTGCTCTAAGGCCATAACCCTCCTTCGAGTATTGTCCCATACTTCTTGGGGAGCGGATAGGCGCACTCTCCTTGCTTTGCATTCCTCTCTCTCGTCCTGTCTAAACTCGATTATGGTTGCCCTGCTTACTCGTCTGCTTCTCCTTCTACTCTTCACCGTCTTGATGCTTTGCACCATACTGGGCTGCGCCTCAGTTCTGGTGCCTTTCGTTCGACTCCCGTCCTTAGCTTGTATGTTGACACTGGCTTCCTGTCTCTCCAGGACCGCCGTGATCGCTACTGTCTTCGCTATCTTGCGCGGTCCTTACAACATCCTTCCTCTCGCCTCTGTCGTGCTTTAACTTTTGCCCCTCCTGCAGTTCCTTTTCCTCTTCACCTCCCTCTTTCTGTCCGGTTGTCTCGCTTACAGGATTCTTTTTCCGTTCGTATTTCTAATGTTTCTCCTCGTGTTGTTCCTTCTTTACCCCCGTGGAGAGTCCCCCTTCCTCAGTTTTGTGCATCCTTGACCCGCATCACTAAAGCTTTTACCCCTCCTACGGTTCTAAAACACTTTTTCCTTTAGCCCTTTTCTTCTCGCTCCCGCTCCGTTTCTGTCTTCACCGATGGTTAGGTTAGGTTAGGTTTTGTCTCATGAAACGGGTTCCATCCCCAACCTCGTCGCTTGAAACCATTGTAGCTACTCTCATTAGTATCGTTCACTATGTTGTGTGTTATCCCTAGGGCTGCTACCCGTAATCGTTTTTTAATGGCTGGGGCTACACCGCTACCCCCCTTTCTTGGGTTTTTTTTACTAGTTTCTAATTGCTGCCCTTACTAGTCTATCCTTTAGCGATTTTTCTCGTCGCCAGGCTATCATGGGTGGGCTCTTTGGAAAGCGGTTCCATGATGGATGGTCCTCAAACCTGTCCCGCATCCAGGCCCATAATTCCTTCATACGTTTCTTCAGGGGTTGTTTGAAGCCTTCGAAAAAGGTCGAGATTAGTATGTCTCTGTCCTTTCTTTTCTTGTTTCGGTTCTAGGAGGTGTTCTCGAGTTAGTTTTCAGAGTTTCCTCCTTGCCTCCGCTAGGGTTTTCGGTGGGTATCCTCTATGTCTAAAGAAACCCCATAGGTCATCTAACTGTTGTCGTAGGATGTCCCCATCTGAGTCTATACGCTTGAGGCGTAAGCCTAGAGAGTACGGGAGGGATCGTTTTAATTGCTGTGGGTGGCTGGAGTCATACTGTAGGTAGGTATGGAGGTTTGTTGGTTTATAGTACGCTTTTGTCTCCAACCTGCGATTTATAGTGTTCAGATATATGGTTGTGTCCAGGAAGTTTATCTCCTTCCTGTTACTCTCCAGGATGAATTTAAGGTTGGGGTGAACAGTGTTCGCCCATGAGTAGAAGGACGTCAGATCCGTCTTGCAGAAACGCAAACATGGTTCTGAGGACAAGCACCAACACAAAAACCCACAGACCACCACAGACAGAGCCCCCAAAACAGGGACAACCCACGGGGACCCTCAACAGGGGCACGACCCAAGACATACAAAGATAACAACAGGGGAACAGACACAAGAAGCAATAAGCACCATCCACGACAAAACTCCCGAGATCGCCGTAGGGATGGATCAAACCCCCCTAAACCTCGCGGACAAAAAAACGGCGGAAACGAAAGCGGGAGAGGGTGGAAAGGTGGCGGGCGAGGAAGGTCCAAGAGCGTAAACGGACCTCGAGGTGCAAGGAGCTCGTCAAGAGCTCAGTAGTCTCAGAGGTATACATCTCGGACACAGAGAGAGAACTACTGACAAAAGGTTTGACCTTTGTCCCAGGCCCCCCGCCTTTCCACAGGAGAGTAGGTATTGTACAAACTACCATGCGAGCCCTAGAGGACCTGGTAAACAACACCTGGGCAAACCTCATTGTCACGGAACTCAGGGATAACAAACCACACACACCTCGCATACACAACACGAAACCTTCCCTCTCGGCACGATACATGAACCCACAACAGACCGCACACACAACCACCTTTAAATTAAACGGGCTGGAAGATTACATGGAAACCTTGACATCCTCCCTAGCACGACAGGTCACGACCAAACGGCGTAGCAACCTAGGGTACAAACACCGGGTAGCCCTACGCCAGCTAGAAGAGAAGAAAAACGTAATCATAAAACCAGCCGACAAGGGCGGCACAACTGTTCTGTGGGAAAGATCGAACTACGAGAGGGAGATGAACAGACACCTGGGCGACGAAACTACATACGTCCAGGTGGCTAACGGCCAGACGGCCCTGAATAATGCACAAACAAGGGGTAGATCACTCATAATGGCATTTTTCAGGAACAACGGCAGGGAAGGGGTAATGAGGGCAGGAGCACGAGATGTTTTCCTGGCCTTCCAATCTGAAATACCCTCCCTCTACCTACTCCCTAAGGTCCACAAAGGAGTGGACCCACTCACAGGAACCTGGCCAGGTAGGCCAGTCCTTAGTGGGTGCAGAGCACCTACAAGACCCATTGACAGGATCTGTACAGCTCTACTCAACCCACTCCTAGACCACCTACCAGAAAGGCTAATAGATACGACAGACCTGCTGAGGAAGCTGACTAAAATAGATAGGGAGAGGGGGCCGGTTCCAGAGAACGCTATATTATTTTCCCTGGATATAGTCTCCCTCTACCCTAGCATACCACAGCGAGAAGCAGCAACCCTCGTGGCGAATTTCTTTGATAGAAATACCCACAAGATCTGGAGAAAACTAAGGGAAGCAGGGATCTATAGACCCCCCTCAAAAGACCTACTAGTGGAAGCAATCCTCCATGTCATGAGGGACACAATCCTGACCTTCGATAATAAGACATACAGACAGATTAAAGGTACGGCCATAGGTGCAACAAGCAGCGTGGCAATTGCCGAAATTTTTGTCCACGAAGTCTTTGAATCACGGAGGTTGGAACTCCAGACAGGACCCTGCATATATTTTAGGTACATCGATGATATCTTCGGAATCATCATAGGCCGCAAGACGGATCTGACGTCCTTCTACTCATGGGCGAACACTTCACCCCAACCTTAAATTCACCCTGGAGAGTAACAGGAAGGAGATAAACTTCCTGGACACAACCATATGTCTGAACACTATAAATCGCAGGTTGGAGACAACAGCGTACTATAAACCAACAAACCTCCATACCTACCTACAGTATGACTCCAGCCACCCACAGCCATTAAAACGATCCCTCCCGTACTCTCTAGGCTTATGCCTCAAGCGTATAGACTCAGATGGGGACATCCTACGACAACAGTTAGATGACCTTTGGGGTTTCTTTAGACATAGAGGATACCCACCGAAAACCCTAGCGGAAGCAAGGAGGAAACTCTGAAAACTAACTCGAGAACACCACCTAGAACCGAAACAAGAAAAGAAAAAGGACAGAGACATACTAATCTCGACCTTTTTCGAAGGCTTCGAACAACCCCTGAAGAAACGTATGAAGGAATTATGGGCCTGGATGCGGGACAGGTTTGAGGACCATCCATCATGGAACCGCTTTCCAAAGAGCCCACCCATGATAGCCTGGCGACGAGAAAAATCGCTAAAGGATAGACTAGTAAGGGCAGCAATTAGAAACTAGTAAAAAAAAACCAAGAAAGGGGGTAGCGGTGTAGCCCCAGCCATTAAAAAACGATTACGGGCAGCCGCCCTAGGGATAACACACAACATAGTGAACGATACTAATGAGAGTAGCTACAATGGTTTCAAGCGACGAGGTTGGGGATGGAACCCGTTTCATGAGACAAAACCTAACCTAACCTAACCTTACAGGAAGATTGCTACACTGGATAGGGGATTATCTACAAGGAAGAAAAGGTCAGGTGTATTACCAGGGATACATGTCTGAGGAACGGATGTTTCAGTTAGGTACCCCACAAGTGGGGAGTATTAAGTCCCACCTTATTCAATGTATTAATGAACAGATTAGCATCAGAGATGTATCCTCCAGGGGTGACGACGATCATATATGCTGATGACATTCTTATACAAGGCACTTCTGGGAACAAAATTCGAACTGCTCTTAACATACTTTGTACAACCTGTCAAGTTAGGCTTAGTTATAAATGCAGATAAAACCAAATATGAGTATAGTAAACGAAGAAATATAACACTTACTCTAAATGGTGTGGAACTGAGCCGTGTTCAGAAGTACAAGTATCTGGGCATGTATGTTGGATACACATGTGAGTAAAAATGCTGAAATAAATCATATCAGCACCTTATGTAAAGCCCGTCTGCATCCTCTAAAAGCACTGGCTTTTTCTGGTAAAGGTGTTGGGGTACCTATCTTGCGGATGTTATACATAAGCACTGTTCGTTCCCTGATAGACTACGCAGCACCCGTTTTGTCTTACACAGGCCAAGGCAGACTTAAAAAAATAGAGCTGATACAGAACGAGGCTATGAGGATTATTCTTGGATGTCAAAGAAATGCAATGATTGAAATAATGAGAATGGAATTAAATTTACAGAGTGTGTGTGATAGAGTCCGTGACATTAACACTAGAGTATCTATTCGTTTCATGCGGAGAAAAGGAGGGGATAAGCTGTTTGAGAGCGTTCAGACCTGCCTGAGTGACGTACACACTTCCAGGAAACTGAGGGAGACACGCTACACGTGGGGATTAGCTAATGACCTCAGGGAATACGATGTACTTTACTGCTGTAAACCCTCTCGACAGTGTAATATGTCTGCTCCATGGAAAGTACAGAAAATAGACGTCGAAATTGTACCCCTCAAGGTGAAAAAGATTCATCATGAACCGGGACAATTACGGTGTTTGTATGGAAGCATGATATCTCGGTTACCAAGAGGCAACAGTTTACATGTATATTGTGACGGGTCGGTGGCGGAGGATGGCAGGGCAGGGTGTGGTGTCCTAATAAGGGAATATACGGAGTTTGGGACTGTGGACAGGATAATTGAACTCCGGCTTAGTAATTATATATCATCCACACAAGCTGAACTGCAGGCCATTCTGGCGTGTTTGGAGGAAGTACGTCATGACGACAAAAATGTTTTTGTATTTGTCGATAGCCGAGGAGCACTTGAGTCCTTAAACAGTCGAAACCCAGTCTTCATCTCCATAGTTGAGGATTGTAAGAGAAGAATAACTGAGATACAGCTGAAAGGACATAGTGTGAAATTCATGTGGATTCCATCTCATGTTGGAATAGTGCTCAACGAGGTGGCGGATGACTTGGCCAAACGTGCCACATCAAAACCACAAGTTGACATTGAATGTGAATTCACAATGAGACAAATTAGAAGCAAAATCAGAAATATTCAGGCACAGGCAGGAGCGGAGAGGAGAGATCTAATGTATGAGAGAAGTCAAACCATGCAACACTACATGTATGCGAGTCAAAACACCCATTTCACTTATGGTAAAAGGAGAAATGCTTGGAGTGACTGTGTACATGCGGCTCAGGCTTGGGTACAAATATTACTGGCAATATGGGATAGGTGTTCATGATAATGACACGAAGTGTAAACTATGTGGTATGTTAAGGTCTCACACCCTTGCCCATTATGTTCTTGATTGTCCGTTGATTAATGTATATAGAAACACTAAGATAAGGACTGTTCCTGAACAAATAGCCTGGATGTGTCACAACGGAAAGGTTGATGAAATTCTTGAGAGATATAAGAATTTTGCACCAAGACTAATATTTTGTTGAATTATCTGCATGTCTCTTGCAAATTGACCTAGGTATACTGTATAGACATAAAAGTATTTGTGTACGTCTGATATCATACTACTTGTGAAGGAGGAAATGTATATGTTTATCTCTCAGAATGTTTGGTAATATGATTATTGTTTGTGATGTGTGTATGTATGTATTAACACGATGTACTGAACGGGGTGAGAATAGCTTGAGCTACCTCATCCCTTTGTGTGTATTTTACATCAATAAACTTATTTCAATTTCAATTTCCGATGGGTCTAAGTCTGCGGACTGTGTTGGCTACTCTGTTGTTTTTCCTCATCGCACTTACATGTGTCCTTACCTTGAGGTGCTTCCGGGGCTTATCGTCCCCGCAGCCCGGCCCCGCTTAACCCATGGTCGCTTACCTCCGGAGACTAGCATCTTTACAGCGGAGCTTTGTGCAATTCTCTATGCTCTTCATCTCCTGCTTTCTCGTTGTCATTCTTCCTTTGTGGTTGTTGTTGACTTTCGTAGTGCCCTTATGGCTCTCGGGTCTTTTAATCCAGTTCATCCGGTAGTTGTCGAGATCCAGCATTGGCTGTTTCTTGTTCACAGCAAGTTTAAGTCTGTTGAGTTTTGTTGGGTTCCCAGCCATATTGGCGTGTCTTTAAATGAGCGTGCGGATGCTGCTGCCAATGAAGCTGTCTGCTCTTGTCCCATCTCTCGTAAAGTTATTCCATATTCCGGCTTTTACCCGGTAATCCATTCCTCCTTTCTTACCCGTTGGCAGGTTTCTTGGCCGTTTGTTACTGGCAACAAACTCCGTACTCTTAAATGTTGTGTTTCTCCGTGGCCGTCCTCCTATCACCGTAACCGGCGATGGGAAACTACTCTGGCGAGGTTGCGTATTGGCCATACTCGCTTAACCCATGGTCACTTGATGGAGCGCCGCCCTGCTCCTTATTGTCCCGATTGTATTGTCCCTCACAGTCGTGCATATCCTTCTTGAATGTCCTGACTTCCGGGACGAGCGTGTGTCTTGCTTTCCGACCGCCCCTCGCGGTCACCTGTCCCTCGATAGAATTCTTGGTGACTGATACTCTTGATATCGTTCGCCTTATGCGTTTTTGTTCTCGTATTGGCATCCTTGGTGATATTTAGCGCCCTCTGATTATTCCGCACATTTGATGGTGCTACATAGCCTTCCCGGTTTGGTGCCTTCTTTTGATAATTACTTACTTACCACCTCATGGATCATATCAATGATAAACCAGGAATCCATATTTTTCTGGATTTCAACAAAGTCTTCGCGCTAGCCATTGCTTCAGCTTCACTGAGCTGCCTAGTGGATAAGGAAATCAAAGGACACGCTCTTGCCTTTGCCAAAGGAAGTCTGCTTAACAGAAGCTAAAGTCAAATTGCAAGGAAAAACAGCCTCCTCAAAGAGGCTGAAAATGGAGCCCCGCAGGTAGTAATACCAAGCCCCTTCCTCTTCACCCTGTCATTGAACATTTCATGAACCTCAAGGTACCTAAAGCTAAACTGCTTAACTATGCAGACAAATTTGTGGTTATCAAGTGGTAGAGGCGCCAGGAACCATGCACAAAGTGCCTATACATCATCAGCAGGGAAGCGGAACGCATAGCAGTGAAAATAAACAATAAAACCAAAGCAATGGCCGGTAAAATGAGAACAAGACATTTAGACTCGCAATACATGAACGACAAATTGAATTGATTACCTCTCGTCATAACAGAAAGCCAGTTGAAATTCACTCATGAAATTTTACATCTTCGGCAACGATGCAAAGCCAGAAACTCGGCTTTGAACTCCGTGACAAGTCTTAGAGATGGTGCAACTCTACTAGTGCTCAAAATGTACTACGTTCAAGCAATTAGGCCACTAATTGACTGCTGTGCCTGCCTGTACATCCCTCATAGGTAACCTATGGGAGATACAAAGTGTCACAAAATGATGCCCTCAGAACAATGAAGGGGGCACCTATATGAACGAGTCGGGAGAATCTAAGAATAGAAAAACTTACCAGCCCTACAAAACACGAGGAAAGTTGTTGAATAAACCTCGTTTTGCTAAGACGCTTGTCTATGTTGTTATTCTTCATTCTGCAATTCTGTCCCCCATCTATCACCATCATTTGCTACTTTGAAAACTAACCAACCAAATATTAATTTATAAAATTAGACTTTCTTAAAAAAAAAGTCTTAACCTTCCTAAGAACATATACGTAAAGAAAACCGCCTCCCGATATGCACCCTAAATATATACTCCACCAAATTAATTTACATATATATCTAACATTTGCTTGAAACACGCCTGCGAATACGGAACTGTGTCGAAGGCCTTGCCATTAATTTATTGAAGATTAAGCCACACCATGAGGTGGCACGGGCATGTCTGTAGGTGGTAGCCGTGTTGAGGTGGTTGAGCAGTTGGCAAACAGGTTTTCCTGGTCACTGGGAAGTCATTGGTCATGATGTACTCCCCTAGTTGCTCACCTAGTTGTGCTTGCGGGGGTTGAGCTCTGGCTCTTTGGTCCCGCCTCTCAACCGTTAATCAATAGGTGTACAGATTCCTAAGCCTACTGAGCCTACATCATATCTACATTTGAAACTGTATGAAGTTAGCCTCCACCACATAACTTCCTAGTGCATTCCATCTACTAACTACTTTGACACTGAAAATGGTCTCCCTAATGTCTGTGGCTCATTTGGGTACTCAGCTTCCACCCGTGTTACATAATCCATCCTTGTCTAACCTGTCAATTCCCCCTGAGAATCTTGTATGTGGTGATCATGTCTCCCAGAGCTGCTCTTTCTTCCAGCGACGTGAGGTGCAGTTCCCTCAGCCTTTCTTCGTAACTCATGCCTCT
Organism: Procambarus virginalis; assembly: GCA_020271785.1. Classification (NCBI taxonomy): domain Eukaryota; kingdom Metazoa; phylum Arthropoda; class Malacostraca; order Decapoda; family Cambaridae; genus Procambarus; species Procambarus virginalis. The sequence continues at coordinate 68,020,536 of WNGS01001312.1, read as the reverse complement.
TAGTTCTGGGACTAGCCTAGTGGCATACCTCTGAACTTTTTCCAGTTTCGTCTTGTACTTGACAAGGTACGAGCTCCATGCTGGGGCCGCATACTTCAGGATTGACCTTACATACGTGGTATACAAGGTTCTAAAGATTCCTTACACAAGTTTCTGAAGGCAGTTCTGATGTTAGCCAGCCTCGCATACGCCGATATTATTTTGATGTGGGCTTCAGGAGACAGGTTTGGTGTGGTATCTACCACTAGCTCTTTCTCTGTTCGTCTGGTGAAGGACTTCATCTCCCATTCTGTATCCAGTGTGTGGCCTCCTGTTACCTCCCCCCTAGTTTCATTACCTTTACTTCTGTTAAAATTTAGTAGCCATTTGTTGAACCATTCACTCAGTATGTTCAGGTCATCTTGTTACCTCGTACTATCTTCCTGTGTTTTAATCCTCATAATTTTTGCATCGTCCGCAAACATTGGGAGGAACGAGTCTATTCTGTACTCTAGGAGATCATTTACATATTTCAGGAACAGTATAGGTCCAAGAACAGGTCCACCAGGGACTCCAATGGTAACATCTCGCCACTCCGAGACCTCGCCCCTCACAGTGACCCGCAGTATTCTGTTGCTTAGGTACTCCCTAATCCAGTGGAGTACCTTCCCTTTCACTCCTACCTGCATCTCCAATTTATGCACCAGTCTATGTGGTACTGTGTCAAAGGCTTTCTGCCAATCCAAAAATATGCAGTCTACCCAGCCCTCTCTTTCTTGCCTGATCATGGAATTCAATCAATCCTGTGAGGCATGATTTGCCATTCCTGAACTCATGCTGATATTTTGATGCAAAGTTCTTCCGCTCCAAATGTTCCACTAGTTTTTTAGTGTAGGTGTTAATTGGCTCGGGATCCAGAACCAAGCTCGAAACATTGAATACCATTTTCGGTGTGAAACCATCGGCTACCTGCTGGATTTCTTGCAAGCAAGTTGCAGAGAGTACGATCTAAGTGTGGAAGGTCTGGTTTGGCTTGAAGAATTGAAGATCGTCCTGGCCTTCATCTTCACCTGAAGTAGATCTTTGGCGTCTTGCTCACGCCGCCTCAGAACTTTGCAAAAGACAAAATTTGTTGGTCTAAGACAAACAATCGAATCAACATCCCAATAACCAGTAAAATCTCTCAATCTGGTGGCCAGCACGGTGCTAGACTTTTGTAGGAAATTGGTCACTTCACATTTGATGCGCAAAGTGGCGCTAAGACGTTTATACGGGATAAGGAAAAACAACCTCACAATATGAGAGCGCGCGCTCTGTGGACAGAACGTCAATATGGAGTTGAGCTTTGCCTCAAGACGAAGCTTGGGCTGATATCTAATTTGTTTTTTGGGTGAAATGGGAGTGATTAAAATATAAAGAGGGTAATCTCCCAAGGTGTAGGAAAGTAGAGTTCTTTTCTCTGGTACAAATTATAAATCTCTCTCACACTCGGTTCAGTTTCAGTTGAAACATTTGGAACAATGGTAGGATCCATTTTAGTTGGAACATTGGATCCATTTGGTACAATGTTGACCTTCATAAAGATTCCAGAGGGCTTTTGTGTAAGGGTAAGGATGAGCTAGCCTAAGAATTTTTATACCAATTTGACAGTTAATTTAAAAATGATCAACGACCCTAGGGATATTAAGTTCGTTTCTCATTAATATTAAGTATCTGTGGTACGAGGGCACACAAAAATTACCCTCAAAGCTGCGTTCTGCAATTTATTCAAGTACTCCAAACTTTCTTTCGGGTACCAAAGCAAGCAGAGGCTCAACCTAATCCACTAAAGACATGATGATGCACGAGTATTTGACAATCATTTTGACAATGCTGACATTGGCACCACAGCCTGAGTGATAACCTTCAAAACTCTGAGCCTCTTTTTTTATACTGACGACATACTATGAATAAACAGGACCATACAGTGGCACCTCAAGGCCAAGATATTTAAATCTCTTAACATAGTAAAGCTGGGAGCCATCATACAGTTGAATCTTGCTAATAGCTCCTCCCTGCCTTTGTGGACGCCGATTTAGAATCGGTTTTCTCTGCTGAGATGACCAAACCTAGGTCCTGACAAGTCTAACAGAGTTAAGAGTTTTGTGTATTAGCATTCCCAGTGGTGTGTATCAGTGTTAGTCTGGTGCAGCAGGAGCGGCAGTTTATGAAGGTGGAGGACAACCAAGAACAGCAGAGGTAAATACATTCTCACTCACACAATTTGCGTACGATCGAGTATAAATTTGCGTATACATCAGTTTCACATTGATTTATTAGCATTTCCATTGTGTCCATATACTTCACATATTTCTAAGTTTGCAAAAAAAAAAAAGGTACAAATCCTTTTTCATAGTCATGGTGGTTATATTATAACCCAACGAATCCAATGGATTAGAACGTCCACCACAATTTGGAAGTCGAGGAGTTCTTAAATTGAATGAAGGAAATGGGAGACTGCTTCGTACAGGTGCTAACGGCAGCCACCACGAAGGAAGGGCGCCAAGTCTTGGTGGTTAAGCTCACAGACCCATTCTCCACTGAACCCGAGACAAAGATCTGGATGGGAGCTGGTTAGAGTATATTGTTTGTCCTGACTACTCAAGACGGTTAACAATAATTGAAGTGTAAATATGAAATAATAGCTAATTAGACTGACCATTTCAGTCTATTTCCTGTTACAGGTACCCATGCTCGTGAATGTATCTCTCCTGCCGTCTCCCCGTACATCCTGAACCTGTTGATTACTGAAGAGTCTCAGCGAGACCCGCTGAAGGTGACAGTGGTACATCATGCCTGTGGTCAACCCGGACGGCTATCAGTACACCTTCACCTTCGAGAGTACCAGGTCAGTCATCAGTGACTGACAGTGTTCATGATATGGAACACCGTGCAGTGTTCATGCCATACAACTTTCTACAGTGTACACGTCATACAAGACTCTGCAGTATACTCTGCAGTTTAACAGCACGTACATATCAATACAATCAGCACATTATTGTCCAAAAGCATGTTTATGTCAAAGTCGTGACTAGTAATGAGCATATATATAGCAGTTTATTATGGGAATTACCATCAACCTCACGATTAGTTTTATATATATTTTTCATGACAATGAAATATTTCATTGTCATGACAATTATTGTTTACTCTAAGCTGTTGAGAAAGAACCGCCGCCGGACCAC
>WNGS01001312.1:67988986-67999571 GCA_020271785.1 Procambarus virginalis | reverse complement strand
GTTCTACCTCTGTTCTAGAGGTTCTACCTCTGTTCTAGAGGTTCTACCTCTGTTCTAGAGGTTCTACCTCTGTTCTAGAGGTTCTACCTCTTCGCCCTTACTTCGTTTTGGATTTGTTCAGTTGATGCATCACGTATTGTGATTTGTATGTAATGAAGTAAGGGCGAAGAGGTAGAACGGCCTATTGACATAGCTCGAGTGCATGGGGGAATTGTGTAAACCCTGGTTTGTTTCGGAGAGGCTGCAGGATCCAAGTTAGTTCAGTAGAACTTCTGGTTTCAATTCTTTTACGATGTCGTAGCTCAGTCGATTAAAGCAGCGTCTGGGATGCTCTCGAACGTAGATTCGAATCCTCGTCACAGCCCTTGTGGATTGTTCATTTCAAGACCAATGGTATTACTGTGACGTGATCAATGATCATCATAAGACTAAATTGTGCACAAAAGAATTTTGTAACTACATACAACTACTAAAGATATACAATATACTACATACAATATACTATATACAATGTAACTACATACAAAAGATCATAGTGGAACTACCAAGATAATCTGAAACTTCTTACACCTGTCCAAGATCAAGTGTATGAAGAAACGGGAAAAATCAAAGAAAAATGGCTCGAGTGGTGTGCCAAGCTAAATCAGCATACATCTTTGGGTGACAACTGGAGGCAGATGAACAGGGCCAAAGGAAAATCAGGCCGACCTCCAAACAAAGACCCAAAGGTGATTCAATCCACCTGCCACACCACCTGTTTATGAATGAAAAACTTTACACATGCACAACCCGCATCTGATTTTGTCTGAACACTTCCGAAACAAGTGCTTCACTACAGCCATCCTCCAAACAAAGATACAAAAATGCTTCCATGCACTCGCTAAACCCCCTGTTTATGAATGAAAAACTGTTTACACGCGACTCAACTGTTGACGTTCGAACACTTCCTGATCAAGTGCTTTACTCACAAATTTTATTTTATTCACAACACTATAAATGCTTCACCCACGTATATAAATACAAATAATCGCTAACAGAACCTAAACACCTAACCTATGCCTATATATGCACAATATGCTATAATATTTTATATTTGAGAAAATTCCCAATTTGAATGAACAGCATGTAAAACTTTATGAATACGTTTGTGGGGTCGACCACTGGAAGTAATGGACTCGAGTCGAGGTCGGGCTGGGGAAATCACCACCTGCTCTGCCCCATCATTTACGTCCAGAGTAGAAGCAGAAAGAATAGCAAATATATTTGCTTCAAGAGACAGTTCCACTCAATTTCCTCAAGCAACTGACTCGCCAACAAAGACAAAGCAGTTGGATGAAAAACAAATAATAAAGATGGTGCTTTAGCCTTACCTAACGAACTAGACCAGCCTTTCAATCTGAAAGAACTCAGAAGAGCTACAAAGAAAACTACAAGAAACAGCTCAAGGTGAGGTCAAAATCACAACATGCTGACCAAGCTGAGAGAAAAGTGTGAAAAAACCTTCTTGAATCTCATCAAATGAGTTTGGATAGCATTAACTCAACCAATCTTTGAATACTGCAATTAAACTTCCCATTACAAAACCCAGGAAATACAAGACCCATTTTATTAACACGTCACCTGATATCAATGGTTTCACACATTGTAAAAGTGTACTTAACTATCACAATCTTTCTTACTGTTCATGGAGATAAAAGGCACAAGTACACAACATTTCTTGATTTAAAAAATGCCTTTGATATTGCTAATAGGGAAGTGATTATGTATGAATTAGCGAGAATGGATATAGGTGGACAATTATTACAATGGATACGGGGCTATGTTACCAACCGAAGTCCTCTGCACTGTTCCGAGGCTACAAGAGTGAAACTAAATTAATGCAACTAGGCACCTTACAAGGAGTAGTACTCAGTCCTACCTTGTTTATTGTTCTAATTAATGCCTTACTAAAATTATTCCCAACTAGTCCGGCAAACATCACTATCAGCTATGCAGATGACATCCTTGTACATACTAAAACCCACCGCGAAATGCAAACAGTCTTAAATTGTATATATACAGCTTGAGAGCCTTTGTCTTGTAATCACCGCTGCTAAAACTAAGATATTTAACAGAAATTGGCAACCGCAAAAGTGGACTATGAAAACTTTAGATAACATACAAATAAACTATATCTCTAATTTCAAATACCTTGGTGTCTGTCCGTTGTACCTCAACTACAGTCAATAAGTTACATCAACAATGTAGAGACAGACTCAAGGCTCTCAGAACTGTAGTGGGGTACAACCTTAAGTACAGTGTTAATATTAGAATAAAAACTATGTATTTAGCTATACATACCGTCTCTGATAGACTATCATGCAACAGCTTTGGTCCTGTAAAATGAAAAAAGTATTGATAGACTGGAAAAAATGCAAAATGAAGCACTCAGAATTATACTTGACTGCCCTATAAATACTAAAGTTCTAAACATACAGAATGAATTATATATACTTAGCATTGGAAACAATATCTGAGGTTAATTTTATGATGGGAATAAAGCTTCTGCGTGATAAAAACATTGTGTCAGATGAACTGTTAGAACACATACGAAATGTGTTCTAGTCAAAATGGAAACGAGTAAATGGAAACGAGTCTAAATTGATTCAAAGAACAGCCACTCATTAAAATGATGGGAATGAGCGATGTATATACAGATGAAAGAGTAAAGCGCTTCCTTCCACCCTGGCAGATACTACCTATCGACATCCTGATCCCTGCATACCCCACCAAGAAATTAATCACAAACAACCCTCATGCTCAACTTGCTGCTAAATTAAGCACCATAGAACACATTCACAATATACACGCTGAAAACGCAGCACAGACCACACACATTGACGGATCACTCAACACAGCTACAAGGCAGGAAGTGCTGTTATTGCTCATCAGCCCCGATGGCAGCACAATTCAAAGGAATATCCGAATTAGTAACTGGGCATCCACAATGCAAGCCAAGTTGGTAGCAATACTGGTAGCATTCGAATTTATTGACAACACTGAAGTAGACAGCTTAATTATTTCTGACCCCCTTTCCTCACTACGAGCAATAAACAGCTTGCCATCAAGTAATAACGTGCTTTGTCTTGGAAGCTAGACGTAGATATAAGAATACTTAGCAAGAGGGTAAATATAAAAAGGTTGTGGATTCCTCCTCACATTGGCCTTCAGGAACATGACAAAGTTGACGCCCTTGCGAAGGCTGCAGTTAATACAGACAGTATTGAACGGAATCTTGAGTTATCAAATAGATCCCTTAAAGTGTCATTAGACGAGAACTCCTGGATGGCTTTGAAGAAAGTAGAACTGTGCAAACTGGAACTAGCAGGTCCATTGTTCATCACAATGAAATGTCTTCAGTAAAACATGTGTATGGGGCAAGTAACAAAGTAGACTAACAGATGTCACAGCTCGCATAAGACTTTGCTACAAGTATCTCTTGCAGTTCGGCTTGTATAGGGATCTAGATGAAGTAAAGTGTGTGGACAAAGACAAGGACACACACTCGAACACTATAACTTGGATTGTAGTAAAATTGAGCCATTTAGGAGATAAATCTAAACTCACTCTGTATGATATGGCAACCTATCTTATCACCATAGATAAATTACCTGAAATCCTTGCAATGTATCCATATTTCCCTTTCAGTAGATAAACGACATATCAGATTATGAAACAAGTAGTGTATTGTGAAGACTAATAATAAACAGAAGCTACCCTATGACTAATATCTCCATTGGTCAAACTATTATGTATTAGCGGTAAGACCTACCATTAATGTACAACAACTTACTGAAAATGTGTAACTCTTGAAATTAGCAATTTCTGTAACTAGCCGACATTGTAACTATATAGCGTGAAGGATAGATGAAATTGTTTATGTAATAATCTAAGATGAAGTCTGATAAAGATCTTTTGTGCCCTCTATAATGTTTTTTTGCGCTACCACTCACAGGCAGGGTACGGGGGTGCACAATAAACAAGCCGCATTCGGCGACAACAATCAAAAATCTTTCATTAACTAGATCTCTGGCCGGTTTACGTTGGGTGATTGCTGGTTTGCCCTGCTGGTGGTGGTCTGCCACTGACAGGGTGACGTTTGCTTAGCCATGGGGACTTCTCGCCCCCCAGTGAAGAGGACATTGTCGGCTGGTCTGGCGTTTACGGTACCAGTAGACCATCCATTGGTTGGTGTCGCCCTGGTGGACGTGCTTCATGTGCAGCTGTCGGACCTGGTGGGCATCCAGCTGCTTCAGGGCAACCGTGCTGTGGTAAAGTTCCGCCTCCAGGCTGCCTTTCAGGCGTTTCTCGAGCGGTGTGAGGGGCGTGTTTACCCTCTCCCTGATACTGCTGGCTCCGTTAAGGTAGTGAATCTTAGTGTCACCTTGACGTCTGTGGCGGTGCATGGCGCCCCCTTCGAATTTCAGGACGGCTTTTTGACCTCCTGTTTCGAACGGTTTGGGACAGTGTTAAGTGTTCGTTGGAACAAGGTCGTTGCCGGGCACTGTGTTGGTATGCTTGACGGCTCCCGCACCCTGACGATGTCGCTGAAGTGTAGTGTACCGTCGTCGATATCCGTGTTGGGATACACGCTCCACTGCCAGTATCGGGGTCAACCGCGCACCTGTTATCGGTGTGGTCACGAGGGTCATCTGGCTGCAGCGTGCGACGTGGGAGCAGCTGGTCGGGTGCATGTTTTTCGTGCGGAGGATTTCCCACCCTTGTTACTTCCGGACGGTTCTGAGGATGGAGTGGGTACTGTGCCTGCGGCGCCTGGTTGCCTGTCTGCTGCTCCGCCTGTTGAGGTGAATTCTACGGCCTGCACGACCCGTCTGGTGCCTGCTGTGGCCCCTGGGGATGTTGAGCCGGTGTGTGTGGGTGTTGGGCCGTCGCCTGAGATGCGTGTTGTGCAGGATGTCCCGGTGGAGGTCCGTGTCCCGCCTGTGGATGTGATACCGGCTCCCGGGAATACGGGTTCTGCTGTTTTAGAGGGGGTGCTTCGGCAGGGAGAGGTGCCTGCCGTGCCTGTGTGTGCTGACAACTGTAGTTCTGCTCTTTCCATCCCTTTGCAGAAGCGTGCGCGTCGGTGTTCTGAGGCTGTTTCCCAGGATGATGTGGACAGTGTGGGTGATGTGGCCTCTGTGGACTCTTCGGACAGTGCTGGTGTGACCTGTGTGGATGTGAAGATGGTGGCCGTGCCTGCGGCGGGGCCTGCTGGGCGTGGTGTGGTGCGACCTGTCTCGAAGCGTTCACGGCGGGCTCGGAGTGTGTCTCCCCCTCGTGGTGTGCCTTGGGAGGAGGTGGGGGAGTATGATGATCTGGCGCCCCCCTCCGAGGATGTTGGTGCTGTGCGAGACTCCGAGGATGTTGGTGCTGTGCGAGACTCCGAAGTTGCTACCTGTGCCTCTCCTCCTGCGTCTCCTGCTGTTGGATCTCCGCAGTGGGGGGTTGTCCCTGATGATCGGGACCTCGTCGTGATGTTGCGGAAAGATGTGTGCCGGGGGGCCTCGGGTCCTGTGCCCGGTGGTGGGGTCGGTGCCGCGCCTGCATCCCCTGCTGTATCCCCTCCTTCCTTGCTCCGGTCTGGGGATTGCCTGGTTCCGTCTGCTGGAGTCGTGCCCTGTGAGGGTCCGGAGTTGGGCCCTTATCGAGATGCCCGGGTGCTTCCGATCCCGTGGTGCTCGTCCACTATCTGGGTGTCGCGGGTGAAGGAGTTTGTGTATCGGGTGCCGGATAGGATGTCTCAGCCGAGGGCGCTGCCTAGTGGCCGGCTGCCCGTTGACGAGCGGGTGATTTGGGAAGCGTACTGCTTGCGCTTTCCGATATACAAGTTTCCGGAGAAGTATTAGTTCCCGTCTTGCACACACTGCTAAGCTGTGCGTGGCTGCCACCGTGACCGCGACACCCCGCCCCCCGGTGCGGGGTGTCTCCCTCTAACGTTCGACTCAGTTTTCGCCGCCTCTCCTCTCTCTACGGCCCATCACATCTACCGCTTTTGACTTTCTTCTCATCCTAACCGTAAACGCATCTCCTTACGTCTGTCCTGGTGCAGTCATCGGGAGGGTTAACCCTTCATGCAAACTGCACCTATTCTCAAGAAGAAGAAGAAGATCTCTGGCCGCAACTGCGGAAAGAATGCCTCTTAATCGCATTGAATGGAAAGCCAAACCACCGCACCAAATGTTAGCTTACATAAAACATGGGGGAGTACAGAATGCCTTACCACCTCATGGATCATATCAAAGATAAACCAGGAATCCATATTTTTCTGGACATAGAAAAAGTCTTTGCGCTAGCCATTGCTTCAGCTTCACTATGCTGCCTGGTGGATAAGGAAATCAAAGGACACGCTCTTGTGTTAAATAATCCATCCTTGTCTCCCTGAGAATCTTATGGTGATCATGTCTCCCCGAGCTGCTCTTTCTTCCAGCGACGTGAGGTGCAGTTCCCGCAGCCTTTCCTCTTAACTCATGCCTCTTAGTTCTGGGACTAGCCTAGTGGCATACCTCTGAACTTTCCAGTTTCGTCTTGTACATGGCAAGGTGCGGGCTCCATGCTGGGGCCGCATACTCCAGGATTGGCCTTACATATGTGGTATACAAGGTTCTGAAAGATTCCTTACACAATTTCTGAAGGCAGTTCTGATATTAGCCAGCCTCGCATACGCCGCCGATGTTATTCTTTTGATAATCTTTAGGAGTCAGGTTTGGTGTCATATCAACCACTAGCTCTTTCTCTGTTCGTCTGGTGAAGGCTTCATCTCCCATTCTGTATCCAGTGTCGGTGTATTCACTCCCCCAAATTTCATTACCTTACATTTAATTGGGTTGAACTTTAGTAGCCATTTGTTGAACCATTCACTCAGTATGTTTAGGTCATCTTGTAGCCTCGTACTAACTTCCTCTGTTTTAATCCTCATAATTTTTGCATCGTCAGCAAACATTGAGAGGAATGGGTCTATACCCTCTGGGAGATCATTTACATATTTCAGGAACAGTATAAGTCCAAGAACAGGTCCACCAGGGACTCCAATGGTGACATCTCGCCACTCCAAAACGTCACCCCTAACAGTGACTCTCGGTCTTCTATTGCTTAGGTACCACCTTATCCAGTGGAGTACCTTCCCTTTCACTTCTACCTGCATCTCCAGTTTATGCACCAGTTTAAGTGGTACTATGTCAAAGGCTCTCTGGACATCAAAAAATATGCAGTCTACCCAGCCTTCTTTTTTTTTGCCTGGTCATAGAATTCAAACAATCCTGTGAAGCATGATTTGCCATCCCTGAACTCATGCTGATGTTTTGATGCCAAGTTCTTCCGCTCCAGATGTTCCACTAGTTTTTTAGTGGAGGTATTAATTGGCTCGGGATCCAGAACCAAGCTCGAAACATTGAATACTAATTTCGGTGTGAGAATCCATCGGCTACCTGCTGGATTTCTTGCAAGCAAGTTGCAGAGAGTATGATCTAAGTGTGGAAGGTCTGGTTTGGCTTGAAGAATTTAAGATCGTTCTGGCCTTCATCTTCACCTGAAGTAGATCTTTGGCGTCTTGCTCACGCCTCCTTGTGTATTAATTTGTTTGTCGAAGACAAACATTCGCATCAACATCCCAATAACCAGTAAAATCTCTCACTCTGGTGGTCAGCACGGTGCTAGACGTTTGTAGGAAATTGGTCACTTCACATCTGATGCCAAAAGTGGTGCTAAGACGTGTATAAGGGATAAGGAAAAACAACCTCAATATGGCTTGAGAGAGAACGCTTTGTGGACAGAACGTCAATATGGAGTTGAGCTTTGCCTCAAGACAAAGCTTTAGCCGTTATCTAATTTGTTTTTTTGGGTGAAAAGGAAGATATTAAAATTGAAAAGGAGCAATCTATCACGGTATAGGAAAGTGACGTTCTTGTTTCTCTCGGTACAAATTATAAATCTCACACTCAGTTCAGTTGAAATATTTGGAACAATGGTCCATATTAGTTGGAACATTGAATCCATTTGAAACAGAGTTGACCTTCATAAAGATTTTGGAAGGCTTTTGTACAAGGGTAAGGATGACTAGCCTAAGCATTTTTATACCAATTTGACAGTTAATTTGAACACGATCAACTACCCTCAATATTAATGAGAAACGAACTTAATATATCAAGTATCTGTGGTACGGGGGCACACAAAGATCACCCTCTAAGCTTCGTTCTGCAATTTAGTCAAGTACTCCAAGCTTTCTTTCAGATACCAAAGCAAGCAGAGGCTCAACCTAGACTAAAGATATGATGATGGAAGAGAATACATCATTTTGACAATGCAAACATTGGCACCACAGCCCGAGTGATAACCTTCAGAACTCTGAGCTTTTTTTATACTGACGACAGAGTGAATACAACAGAACCATACAGTGGCACCTCAAGGCCAAGGTATCTAAATCTCTTAACATAGTAAAGCTTGGAGCCATCTTACAGTTGCATCTTGTTGACAGCTCCTCCCTGCCTGGGTGGACGCCGATTTGGAATGTTTTCTCTGTTGAGATGACTAAACCTAGGTCCCGACAGGAGTCTAATACAGAGTTAAGAGTTTTGTGTATTAGAATACCCAGTGGTGTGTATCATTGTAAGTCTGGTGCAGTAGGAGCGGCAGTTTATGAAGGTGGAGGACACAACCAACAACAGCCGAGGTAAATGCATGCTCACTCCCACAATTTGCGTACGATCGAGTGTAAATTTGCGTATATATCAATTTCAGATTGATTTAGTAGCATTTCCACTGTGTCCATATACTTCACATATTTGTAAGTTGTTAAAAAAAAAGGTACAAATCCTCTTTCATATTGTCTTGCATTAAACCCAAACTATGTACAACAGATTTGAATACCTCTTACTATATGTTGTAATATTATATTGTTTAAAGTTCATAGTTTTTTATATTATAACCCAACGAATCCAATGGATTAGAACGTCTACCACAATATGGAAGACATCGAGGAGCTCATAAATTGGATGAAGGAAATGGGAGACTGCTTTGTGCGGGTGCTAACGGCAGCCACCACGAAGGAAGGGCGTCAAGTCCTGGTGGTTAACCTCACAGATCCATTCTCTACTGAACCCGAGACGAAGATTTGGATGGAAGCTAGTTAGAGAGTAGCTGGTTTGCCCTGACTACTCAAGACAGTTAACAATAATTGATGTGTAAATATGAAATAATAACTAATTAGCTTCTGACCATTTCAGTCTTTCCTGTTTCAGGTATCCATGCTCGTGAATGGATCTCTCCTGCCGTCTCCACGTACATCTTGAACCTGTTTGTTACGGACGAGTCTTGGCGAGACCCGCTGAAGGTGATGGAGTGGTACATGATGCCTGTGGTCAACCCGGATGGCTATTAGTACACCTTCACCTTCGAGAGTACCAGGTCAGTCATCAGTGACTGACAGTGTTCACGATATGCAACACCGTGCAGTGTTCATGCCATACAACCTCCTACAGTGTACACGTCATACAAGACTCTGCAGTATACCTTGCAGTTTAACAGCATGTACATGTCAATACAATCAGCACATTATTGTCCAAACGCATGTTTATGTCAAAGTCGTGACTAGTAATGAGCATATATGTAGCAGTTTATTATGGGAATTACCACCAACCTCACTTAGTTTTTATAAATATTTCATTGTCATGATTCTATCAGTATTGTTTACTGTAGGCTGTGGAGAAAGAACCGCCGCCGGACCCACCATGATGTCTGCTGCAAAGGTGTGAACCTGATCCATGACTTTAACCTGGAGTGGAGCTTCAGCACGCCAGTCAACCCATGTAGTGAAACGTTCAAAAGCGTCACACCCTTCAGTGAACCAGACCCAAGGTCCCCAATCTGAGATGAAAACTGTGGGTGGCATTGAACTCTTCATCGCTTTCCAAGGCTATGGCCAGTCTATCCTTTATCCAGTGTTGTGGAGGGACATACCTCCCACGTCAAGGAACTCCATAGCCTGGCTATGATATTTGCTCATGCTTTAAGCTATACGTCTCGCGGAAAAATTAATTATGAGATCGGCGGATCAGGACCACTGTACGGTCTGGCCTCAGAAGACACCAACGACTTTGTGTACGATGCACAAGATAGTGCATCGTACATGATATAATCTTATACCACTGATCTCACCCTTTATAAGGGAGATGAATTTCTGCATCTGGAGAGTCACATGAGCAGCACTGTGGTGGAGACAGCGGCAGGTATCAAGTGTATCGTCAGCCACATTACCAACACCGGCACTACCAACTCTTAGTAGCAACCATATGTATAGTGACTGACTCCAAGGCAGAAGTTACTTCTGGAATCTTCATTATATATATTAGAAATTCCTGCCTTGGGTGGAGGGGGGGGGGATATTATTTTTAGGGGATTCGCCGCTCTGCTACTGATAGCGCTGACGTTGGGCTTGACCTGCCAGTGCTTGCCTGTACTGCTGAGTGGTGGTTCATTGTTGGAGGAGTGGTGCGGCCACTGGCCTGGGCCCCGGCAGGTGGTTTGATGGTGGCCATGTTGACACTATACG
>WNGS01001312.1:67959823-67970569 GCA_020271785.1 Procambarus virginalis | reverse complement strand
TTGAACTAACTTGGATCCTGCAGCCTCTCCGAAACAAACCAGGGTTGTACACAATTCCCCCTTGCACTCGAGCTATGTCAATAGGCCGTTCTACCTCTTCGCCCTTACTTCATTACATACAGAAATCACAATAGCGTGATGCATCAACTGAACAAATCCAAAAACGAAGTAAGGGCGAAGAGGTAGAACCTCTAGAACAGAGGTAGAGGTAGAACCTCTAGAACTAGAACCTGCGAACATCTCACCTACATAGGTACATACCTCTGTCATCTGGGGAATCTTTAGCCGGTTCAGTGAACATTGTACCTTGCCCTACCGCAAGTACCTATCTGCCGTCACTCCAGACCCTTGGATATCCATGGGCGCTTGTACCAGAGGTCCCTCCTCTTGCTCAGTTGTTTCTGTCACTGTAGCTCAATGCTTCTTGTTGGGATAAGAGTCGGGAGAATGTTGGAATGCTCTCAATCTGTTGAGTAGAGGAAAAATTAAACATATATAATTTCACGTCTGTCTGTACCTGGGATTTAATGTGTTCTGCCGTTACCTCAGGTCTTACTGCTACTCCGGCCGGATCGTCCACAATCTTGAGATGATCGTAGTTCAAACCTGTCGCCAAGTCGTTAGCTGGTACTACGTCTATCCCAGCTATAGGCAGGGTATCAACTACTGCCAACGCACATGTGCCACTGAAGTAGGGCAAGTCTAGGTGTACTTGCACTAAAGGGGCAACGTTCCGTGTAGAAGGAAACCCAACTATATCGACATTTTGTATCCCGTCAACACTCCCCTCCCTCCCTCAGGTAACGAGTCTTTCACAATCAGGGACTGGGCAGCTCCACTATCTCTGAGCACTACAACCGATCTACTAGTATGATCACTCGCTACATACCCACGTGAAGTGTGAGGGGCAAAGAATCCTGGTCCTTCTCTACTCGTCATTAGAGACTGGGTTCCCACTGGTGGTGTCCTACAACCCATCAGCATTACTTCTCTGTGCGGGTCGTTACCTGTTCATCCTCGACACCTGGCAGCAACATGCTCTCTCTGTCTGCAAGTCCAACACACTGTTTCTCTCCTTGGGCTACGGTGTGTTGGTCTGTTAGGACTTGGCCTTCGGGGACTACCTGGGGGGCGTCTTCAAAGTACTTTGTGGGATGGGTCTCTTTCCTTATGGGCGAGATTTACCAAACAGTCGTGGGAAACACTTCGGGACATACCTGGCAGAGGGCCGATGAGTAAACATGTACTCCTCAGCCATTATGGCTGCCGCACTCAAGGTCTCTACCTGCTGTAATTCTAGGTATGTCTTGAGATCTCCAGACAGACATTCCTTAAAGTCGTCCAACAATATGAGCTGCTCGAGTTGCTCCTTCGTCTCCACTTTACGAGACGCACACCATTCATGGAATACCCGTTCCTTGATACTTGCAAACTCCGTGAAGGTGTGCTCTGAGGTCTTCTTCAGGTTCCGGAACTTCTGTTTGTAAGCTTCCGGTACCAAGTGGTAAGCCATCAGCACCACCACCTTCACAGCATCGTAATCACTGGAGTCATATACCGACAATGTGGAGTATGCAATTTGGGCCTTCCCTGTCAGGACGGACTGAATCGTGATGGCTGAATTCTCCTTTGGCCAATCCAATGAAGCGGCTACCTACTCGAAGGCAGCGAAGAACTTGAAGACTTCTTTCTCATTGAATTTGGGAACCATCTTAATGTTCCTCACTGGATCGAAACTACTTGTTTCCCTTGTTTCTATCTGACAACCTAATCATAACACTTCTAACTCGGATAGTCTTTCCTTCTCTCTTTTTTGTTTCTCGCTCTTCTCTTCCCTTCTTTCTTGTGTGACGAGAAATGTAGGTGTTAAGGCAGTCTTCTCTATGGGTGGTGTAAATGCCAATCACATTAAAAAACAAAAAGAGAAACAAAGTGTTGACTGCTTGGCGGTTGTCTTCTGTGGTAAAGTGAAAGGGAAAAACACACAAAACAAATCTTATAAATAATGAACTTTAATTTACTTTATACAAATATAAACAAAATAAAGATAATCCCTTGGCTATGTTCAGTGTGGATCAAAAATATACACAAAGACAAAACACTATAAAATAAAATAATGATTACGTTACTCTGCAGTAAGCAAGACAAAAATTAGTTAAAGGTGCTGAGAATAGTGGGCAGGCTGAAACCTCTACTAATATACAGGACGTATGCTTAGAAGCATCAGCTCGAGAGCACAAGAATATTCCGAGGCCAACTGCTCGTGCGAGACTATTAGTGAAGTCGCCGATTCACTAATGGGGAGAGTGTTGGTTTGAAGTGGTCGTTTGGTGATCGACGAGGTGGTGCACCGAGAGTGAGGGAGGGGGGTGAGGAGAGTGAGAGTAGGGTAGTGTACCCCCTGTAGAGACTTCTGTTATTCCACTTGTATACTATTCTTGAATGTGGTATCATTATGTTGCAAAAGTATAGAAGTAATGCGATGTAGGAAGGAGCAGGCTAAATCTCTCTTGAAAGAGATTACTGTCACAGCTCTCCCCCAAAGCCTGCTCTTACGGGTTAAGTTACTTCATTAGACGGTAGAGTGGTAGGAGTAGCTGCCTCTACCTCGTAGACTCTAGAGAGTGCGTCTGCTATGATGTTATCCGAGCCCTTAATGAAGAATAACTCCAGGTTAAAATTCTGCAGATACAGAGCCCAGCGTTGAAGATGTTGATTGCTGAATTGGGCTTGTTGCAGAAATCGTAAGGGATTGTGGTCTGAATAGATGGTAATGGACTGATTACCTTGTAGGTAATGTTCGAAATGTTGAAGGTTCAGGACGATGGAGAAGTTCTTTTTCTATGGTGCTGTAGTTCCTCTGATGAGGCTTCAATTTGTAGCTGTAGTAGCCGACTGGAAGAACCTCTTCGCCACGTTGTTGCATTAGAACGCCCCCGAAGCCGGTGCCACTTGCGTCGACATTGATGATGAAGGGCTTCGTAATATCTGGAGAGGCGAGAATGGGATTAGAACATAGCAGAGACTTAGTTGTTCAAAGGCAACGGTCTGTTGAATGGTCCAATGATACCGTTGCTTGGGGCTGGTCAGATTAATCAGTGGTGTCGCTACAGTACTAAAATTTTTTACAGACCTACGATAGTAAGATTCAAGGCCAAGGAAGCGAAGGAGCTGCTTCCTGGTTGTAGGTTGTGGGTAATGCTGAATGGCTTGAGTATGAATGGCTAAAGGAGCTAGGCTGCCATTTCCTATCACATGACCAAGATAACGCACTTTACCTTTAGCAAAGGTGGACTTGCCCAAGTTGATGGTAAGGCCGGCTGTCAGGAGCTTGGAGAACAATCGTTGCAGCTGGAGCAGATGTTCGTTCCAGGTGTCAGTTGCCACAACGATGTCATCCAAGTAGGCGTAGGTGTAATCTAGGCCATGGATGACGCGGTTGAAAGCTCGCTGGAAGGTGGCCGAGGCATTACACAATCCAAAAGGAAGGCTTTCATATCTGTACAGGCCAAAAGGAGTGGTGAAGGCAGATATTTCCTTAGCCCGCTCATTCAGACTAATCTGATAGCAGCCCTTTAACAAGTCAATCTGGGAAAGATAAGTAGCGTTACCTACGGCATCAAGGATATCATCTATACCAGGTAAAGGGCAAGCATCCTTGACGGTCACGAGGTTCAGTTCCTATAGTCTGTACATAATCGTACTTTACTGTGAGGTTTCGGCACCAAGATGCAGGGTGAGGCCCAAGGGAACTCACAAGGGGTGGCTAGCCCATGATCCAGAAGGTACTGTACCTAAGCATGCATAAGTTCCTTTTTGTACGGGCTGATGCGGTAGAAGGGTTGACGAATCGGCCGGGTATCGGGAAGTAGCTGGATGTCGTGCTGAACCACATTACATTCCAGGGGATCATCGCTGAAAAACTTCTGATGTTCTTGGAATACTCTGATGAGAGGAGCACTGTTATAGTCCTGCAAATATTTAGGAAGGTCTGTAAGAATTTCAGAGTTGGAAGGCACTGAGTTAGTGCTTTCGGGAGGAGAAGCAGGGAAGGTCTCACTGTTGAGGTATGGATCTTAAAAGGTGGAGAGAGATACTAACACAGTGGGGGGGGTGTACCTTTATACTTCTTCAAAAGATTGACGTGGCGCAACTGGGTCCTCCGCCGCCTATCTGGAGTCTCAAGAACGTAGTTGTGGTTGTTTCTGCACTCCTTGATGCGGTAAGGTCCTGAAAACTTATTTTGCAATGGAGAACCAGGGATCGGAAAATATGCTAAAACGAAGTCTCCCGCTTTAAATTTCCTGATTTTACTGTGTTTGTCAAAATGAGTCTTCATCCTATCTTGAGCTGTTAATAAATTATCGTTGGCAAATTTATGCACTCGCTCTAGAATGTGCTTTAAGTTTTGAAGAAACTGGGGCACATACAGAGGGTCACTGAAGGTGGCATTATGTAGAGTCTTTAAAAGCTTTAAGAGGAGTACGGCACTTATGTCCATAGAGCATCTCATAAAGAGACACTCCTAGAGACTCATTTGGGAGACTTCTGAAAATGCACATGTCAAATTGTTTATCCCAGTGTTTCATAGTTTCATTGCAAAATTTCTTAAGGAGTGATTTTATAGTTTGGTGACTACGTTCAAGAGAACCTGTGAAGCAGGATGATAGGGGCTGGACAATACCTGAGTGATGTTGAATTCTTCCAGTGTCTTATTAAAGAGATCACTGAAGTTGGTGCCACAGTCACTTTGAATCTCCCGAGGAAATCCATATTGTGTAAAGATCTTAAACAGTTGCTTCACCACAGTAGCAGCCGTAATGTTCTTTACAGGAACTGCTATGGGGAATCTGGTGGTTGGACACAGGATGGTTAGTATTAAAGTGTTGCCAGAACTGGTCCGGGGTAAAGGACCAACACAGTCTATAATGAGTCTGTGAAAGGGTTCCGAAGGCACCGGGATAGGAATCAAAGGAGCCTTAGAAATAGAGATGTTGGTTTTCCTGCCATCTAACATATATGACACTGTTGTACATAAGTTTTGCATCCTTAATCATACCTGGCCAGTAATAGTCTTGTCTGATGGCGTGATAGGTTTTATTAAAACTGTAGTGAGAAAGTGCTCCATGGGCCAGGTGTAGAATATCAGGCCGTAAGCTGGTGGGAACTACTAGTTGGTCGACATTAGCCCAATTGTCATCCTCGGTTAGTTTACTGGGTCGGTACCTCCGGTAGAGCAATTGGTTCTCTAAAAAAAAAAAAAAAAAACAGGAATACTATCAGATTGAGTCTCGGCCTGGAAGAATAATGGTGTTAATGAGGGATCCTCCCTCTGCAACTTACGGAACTCCTGCATAGTGAGATTCGGTGGCAGATTCTGATGGTCTTGAGGGAGAGCTGTAGAAGCAGTCGGCTATTTGCGGGCGTGCCGCTTGCGCACGGGTTGCCACCAAAATTGGAGGGACTTCATCACTTTTTTGGACCTCTGCTGGAATATACTTCAGGATGGAGTTTTCCACGATGTCATGTTCACAGAAAACGGTACCATCCGTTTTCTATGTGCTGTGGCTCAGATGCCAGCAGGAGGTAAACACGAGCATACAAGACGCCCGCCAAGCTTGGTAGCTACTAGTCATGTAATCGTTTATAAGTATTAGTCAGTAACCAAGCAATGACTTTATATCAACCCTACAACCAAGACTTCCTCAGCTACACACAAACACCACACTGGCGACGAGGATGAACTGGGAACACAGGTATTTGTTCAGCTTAAAACACAAGAACATGCTGTCTCGCTCCCGGAGGAGGAAGTAGAGCTGTCTGTGAGCACCATACCCGATGCTGTGTGCTAACCAGTGCTGTGTGCTAACCAGTGCTGTGTGCTAACCAGTGCTGTGTGCTAACCAGTGCTGTGTGCTAACCAGTGCTGTGTGCTAACCAGTGCTGTGTGCTAACCAGTGCTGTGCTGACTGAAGCTGTGTACTGAGGAATCTGCCGATGCCGTGTACGAAACGACGCTTTGATGTTGTATACAAAACCGAATGTTTTGTATACGAAACGCGCTATGTGCTACAATTCTTCACGCTGTGAACAACAACTGTACCAACTGCTAACAACTGCTGTATCAACTGCTGTACCAACTGCTGTGTTGCTGTGAGTAGGAACAACACATGTACACAAGGGCTAGGTAAGACATCAGTTGCTGCTATATTGTGCACTGTTGTGAACTTTTGCATTAAAATGCTTGTGTGCTTTGCAAAATTAAAGTAATTACAGTGAATTCTTAACTAACATATAGAGTGCAGTAAGTGTTTAGTATTCTGAGGATCATTTAAATGATAAGTTTACATTTATTCTGTAAAAATGGCAAAAATACCTCAGTTTCCTGCATTTGATCCTGTGACCAGACAAACCTGTCACAGAGGTGGGTCAAATGGCTTAAAAGTTTGAAAATTTGTTGATAGTTTGACATCAAAAGTGCTGAAAGAAAGCGTGCCTATCTACTTCATTATGCAGGTGATATTTTGTGACATCTTTGATACACTGAAAGTCACTGGTGGTGCCAAAGATTATAACACTGCCAAAGCCAAATTAACAGAACATTTCAAACCAAGAGAAAATACTGCAATGGAAATTATGCATTTCAGGAGAGCCAAACAACTCTCTAATGAAACTGTGGATCAATACCATACACGTCTGCAGGGTTTAGCAGCCCATTGTGAGTTTGCTGATGTTGACAAAGAAATCAAACAGCAAATAATTGAAACATGCACATCTACACGTCTCCGTCGAAGAGCTCTAGAACTTGATGATGAAAGTTCTCTTACCAAGATACTGGATATTTCTCGTCGAATGGAAGATACTGCACGTGATGCTCGTGTCATGGAGTGCAGTGCCAACAACGGTTCTGCCACTGTTACTAACAGTGATGAGGTATATAAGGTTCAGGGAGTACACCGTGATCATAGAAGATATCATGCCAAACCTAACAGTAAATTGAGCCGAGAACCACATCACAACTGTAGTCATGGAACAAGACTCAAGCAGTCACAACGACTCACATCAGAGGGTGTCAACAATAAATGTTACAATTGTGGAGAAGACTACCCACACCAAGATAATGTTTGTCCTGCTCAAGGTAAGAAATGCTAAGAGTGTAGAAAACTAGATCATTTTGGTGCTAAGTGTCGTTCCGCACTAAAGAAACCACAATCAATGAATAAAATCACTGTACGAGGATCAGGTCATAGGGGTCGAGGTGGCAAACAGAATATTGCACCTCAAATCCAAATGTTAATAATATACAAAACATGTCATTACAACCAGTCTCAGATGACAGTGAATGTGATTACATTTATGGAGTACAATCAATCTCAAAATGGAATGATCTTCCAAACAACCCAGTGACTATAGTATACATTGCTGGTATTTGTCTCAAAGTTCTCATTGACACTGGATCAAACATTGACACCATTGCTGAATGCCACTATGAGAAATTTAAAAAACAGTTCCCAAAGCTTGAAAACCATAATGGCAAAGCCACTGCCTATGCTTCAAAGGTAGCCTTGCCAGTGATTGGAACTTTCACTGCAGAGATTAAGTCAAAGAATGCAATGCTCACTACTACCTTCCATGTTGTTTGGAATGCAAAGGAGTCTCTACTCAGTTACAAGACTTCAACCACTTAGGGCTACTTCAGCTTTCTAATGCTGTAGCAGTGGAATCTGCAAACAATGTTTATGCTATTGTTGCTGAATTTTTTGATCGATTTGAACCTACAGATTGTTCTACTGATAGCAAAGTTCATCTGCACATCAACCCAGATGTAATTCAAGTTGCCGAGGAATATGTACACTCTGTAACCTGTGATGCAGTCCTTAAGGCTCTCGCTCTTTATGAAATCCATACTGCAACCCTCGAGGACCCAACTCTGCAAGCAACAGTGGATGCATTGACTAAGAAAAAGTTTCCACGCATCCCACCCTCAGGAGTTGACCAAGATGCATTCAAAGCACTTGAACGCATCCAGACAGAATTAAGTGTTATGCAACAATGCGACACCGTGCTGGGAGGTACTCGTATCGTCATTCCAGCTGTTCTCCAGCAACGTGCTCTGAAGCTTGCACATCAAGGACACCAAGGTCTTGTTAGGAACAAACAGCTGCTAAAGGTGTGGTTTCCTGGCATTGATCGTCAAGCAAGGAACATGCATGATGCCTGTGTCCCTTGCCAAGCTGCAGTGGATACTTCAAGACTAACACCTCTACAACCTTCACCACTACCTGCTGCACCATGGACGGAAGTATCGATGGACTTCTGTGGACCGCTACCAACTGTAGGGTACTTTATGGTAGTCATTGATGATCACTCACGTTATCCAGAAGTAGAAATCATCACTTCCACATCTGCAAAGGCCGCCATCCCGAAAATCGACAAGATCTTTTCAAACTTTGGCATTCCTGAAGTTGTCAAAACGGACAATGGACCGCCATTCAATGGACAAGACTTCGTCAACTTTGCTGAGCATATTGGATTCAAACACCGCCGTGTGATGCCACTACATCTTCAAGCAAATGGAGAAGTAGAGAGATTCATGCAACCTCTCATGAAAGCGGTACGCTGTGCTCATGCCGAAGGACGATCCTAGAAACAAGCTATGTATGCTTTTTTCAGGAACTACCGTGCAACACCGCATGGAACACTGGGCAAGTCGCCTGGCGAACTTTTATTTGGACGTCCTATGAGGATCTCGCTACCTGTCATGCGAGCCGAGGTAATGGATAAACGTCTCTCTCAGAAGGATGCACTAGCCAAGGACAAAATGAAAATTGCTCATGATCAACGTGCAAAGGAACGATTCATAAAGGTTGGAGATACTGTTCTCGTTAAAAAGAAAGAGGGAAAGCTAGATATGCCGTATGATACAAAAGCATATAAAGTGATTAGTGTAAAAGGAACTATGGTAACAGCGAGTAATAGAGATCATAGTATAACATGTAATATGGCTTATTTCAAAGTGATTCCAACTAGTGTAGAAAATGATGAAGTTAAAGTCGTACAAAGGAAAAAGAAAAAATGAGCTATAACTCGGTAAACAATTCATCAAGGGATATTCTTGTATTTGGGGACTCGCGTCCTAAACGTCATGTTAAACGCCCTACACGGTTTGATGATTGTGTTCCCATGTAATGCAAAGTATTTACTTATTATGCTAAACTAAATTTAATATTGTTTGAATAATGCAGATCTCTCATTCATTATTTTGTAACTTTATATTAGTTTCTTTCATGTTTGTTTAACATTATATTTGTATTTTTAACATTGAAATCCTTTGTGGTAAAGATTAAGTTGTTTAAATTCTTTGTGTGCTTAATTAATGTTAAATGTATGCAATATCTCTTGATATGTTAATAACTTACTTTGTGTCAATAACTTTGCTTTGTGCTACAAGCATGGTAGACATCTGTATTCATTCTTTTTAAAGAAAAGGAGGGATGTCATGTTCACAGAAAACGGTACCATCCGTTTTCTATGTGCTGCGACTCAGATGCCAGCAGGAGGTAAACAAGAGCGTACAGGACACCCGCCAAGCTTGGTAGCTACTAGTCATGTAATCGTTTATAAGTATTAAAGTCAGGAACCAAGCAATGGCTTTGTCAACCCTACAACCAAGACTTCCTCAGCTACACACAAACACCACACACGACAGTCACATACCTGGGATTTGTCCATGATGATCAAGTTGGAAGGTTGTAGATCTTCGGCCTAGTCGTTGCCCAGGAGAAGTTGTACCCCTGACATGGGAAAAGGCTTTTCCCGGATGGTGACTTGGACTTCACCTTGTACGAAAGGACAATCCAGGTGGACTCTGGCGAGTGGATACGGAGTGGTAGCAGTGAGGTCTGTGATAAGGACCGTCTCCCCAATGTAGGTGATGTTAGGCACAGCCGATTTCAAAATTATAGACTGAAGAGCAGCTGTGTCCCTCAAGATCTTTACTTTGAAACATCCCTCAGAATCTGTACTGTTGGCAGAGAGAGTTCCAGAGTATAAGTGTTTGCTGAAGAGAGAGGATCATTAACAGGAACACTAATATTCATCACAGGCTTACCGGACTTAGGAGGAGTCGGTTTGGGTTTAGGAGTTTCACTATAGCCTTTGTATTGGGCTTTTCCACATTTATCTATGGTATGTCCGTAGTGCTTGTAATACCTTCAATATAATTGAGAGTTTGCTTGATTGGTACTCACTTTGTCATAATTAGACCAAGACTTCTTACTGAAAGATGTCAGCTGTTAACCTGTGTATAAGACTGTAGGTGTCAGCCGACTTCGCACATCTGATGAGGTCGGTTTCCTCTTTGTCTGCTAAGTGAAGACGAATGGAAGCAGGAACACGTCGAAAGAATTCCTCGACTAGAATGAGGTTGACGAGGTCTGAAAATGTAGAAACATGGCTGCTTCCAGCCATTTCATGAAATATCTTTTTTAGTATTGGCAAATTCTAAATAGGTGGTCCTTGCCATTAGATAATCGCGGAATTTCGTTTGTAGCTTTCGGTGGAGAGAAGGTAGGTGTCTAGAACGGCTTGCTTAGGATCTTTTAGTCTCTCAGACGCTAAGGTACTGAGAGTAACCGCAGCTCTACCTGCGAGATGTACTCTGAGAAGTATAGACCACTGATCTTAAGGCCAGCTAAGTTTTTTAGCTAGGGCCTCAAAAGTAGTAAAAAACGCATGTCTCAACGA
>WNGS01001312.1:67897416-67958823 GCA_020271785.1 Procambarus virginalis | reverse complement strand
TATAATTGTACCAGAGAAAAGAACCCCACTTTCCTACACCTTGGGAGATTACCCTCTTTCTATTTTAATCACTCCCATTTCAGCCAAAAACCAAATTAGATATCAGCCTAAGCTTCGTCTTGAGGCAAAGCTCAACTCCATATTGACGTTCTGTCCACAGAGCGCGCACGCTCATATTGTGAGGTTGTTTTTCCTTATCCCGTATAAACGTCTTAGCGCCACTTTGCGCATCAAATGTGAAGTGACCAATTTCCTACAAAAGTCTAGCACCGTGCTGGCCACCAGATTGAGAGATTTTACTGGTTATTGGGATGTTGATTCGATTGTTTGTCTTAGACCAATAAATTTTGTCTTTTTCAAAGTTCTGAGGCTGCGTGAACAAGACGCCAAAGATCTACTTCAGGTGAAGATGAAGGCCAGTGCGATCTTCAATTCTTAAAGCCAAACCAGACCTTCCACACTTTAATCGTTCTCTCTGCCACTTGCTTGCAAGAAATCCAGCAGGTAGCCGATGGGTTCACACCGAAAATGGTATTCAATGTTTCGAGCTTGGTTCTGGATCCCGTGCCAATTAACTCCTACACTAAAAAAACTAGTGGAACATTTGGAGCGGAAGAACTTTGCATCAAAGCATCAGCATGAGTTCAGGAATGGCAAATCATGCATCACAGGATTGATTGAATTCCATGATCAGGCAAGAGAGAGAGGGCTGGGTAGACTGCATACTTTTGGATTGCCAGAAAGCCTTTGACACAGTACCACATAGACTGGTGCATAAATTGGAGATGCAGGTAGGAGTGAAAGGGAAGGTACTCCACTGGATTAGGGAGTACCTAAGAAACAGAATACTGCGGGTCACTGTGAGGGGCGAAGTTTCGGAGTGGCGAGATGTTATCAGTGGAGTCCCTGGTGGACCTGTTCTTGGACCTATACTGTTCCTGAAATATGTAAATGATCTCCTAGAGTGCACAATAGACTCGTTCCTCCCAATGTTTGCGGACGATTAAAAAATTGAGGATTAAAACAGAGGAAGATAGTACGAGGTAGCAAGATGACCTGAACATACTGAGTGAATGGTTCAACAAATGGCTACTAAATTTCAACAGAAGTAAAGGTAATGAAACTAGGGGGAAGGTAACAGGAGGCCACACACTGGATACAGAATGGGAGTAAGTCCTTCACCAGACGAACAGAGAAAGAGCTAGTGGTAGATACCACACCAAACCTGTCTCCTTAACCCCACATCAAAATAATATCGGCGTATGCGAGGCTGGCTAACATCAGAACTGCCTTCAGAAACTTGTGTAAGGAATCTTTCGGAACCTTGTATACCACGGATGTAAGGTCAATCCTGAAGTATGCGGCCCAGCATGGAGCCCGTACCTTGTCAATTTCAAGACGAAACTGGAAAAAAGGTCAGAGGTATGCCACTAGGCTAGTCCCAGAACTAAGAGGCATGAGTTACGAAGAAAGGCTGAGGGAACTGCACCTCGCGTCGCTGGAAGAAATAGCAGCTCTGGGAGACATGAGCACCACATACAAGATTCTCAGGGGGAATTGACAGGGTAGACAAAGATGGATTATGTAACACGGGTGGAAGCTGAGTACCCAAATGAGCAACAGAGACATTAGAGACACCATTTTCAGTGTCAAAGTAGTTAGTAGATGGAATGCACTAGGAAGTGATGTGGTGGAGGCTGACTTCATACAGTTTCAAATGTAGATATGATGTACGCTTAGGAATCTCTACACCTATTGAATAACGGTTGAGAGGCGGGACCAAAGAGCCAGAACTCAACCCCCGGAAGCACAACTAGGTGATCAACTAGGGGAGTACATCATGACCAATGAGTTCCCAGTGACCAGGAAAACCTGTTTGCCAACTGCTCACCCACCTCAACACGGCTACCACCTACAGACATGCACGGGCCACCTTATGGTGTGGCTTAATCTTCAATAAATTAATGGCAAGGCCTTCGACACAGTTTCGCAGGCGTGTTTCAAGCAAATGTTAGACATATATGTAAATGAATTTGGTGGAGTATATATTTAGGGTGCATATCGGGAGGCGGTTTTCTTTACGTATATGTTCTTACGATGGCTGATACTTTTTTTTTTTTTTAAGAAATGCTAATTTTATAAATTAATATTTGGTTGGTTAGTTTTCAAGTAGCAAATGATGGTGATAGATGGGGGACAGAATTGCAGAATGAGGAATAACAACATAGACAAGTGTCTAGCAAAACGAGGTTTATTCAACAACTTCTTCGTGTTTTGAAGGGCTGGTAAGTTTTCTATTCTAGATTCTCCCGACTCGTTCATATAGGTGCCCCCTTCATTGTTCTGAGGGCATCATTTTGTGACACTTTGTATCTCCCATAAGTTACCTATGAGGGATGTAAAGGCAGGAACAGCACAGTCAATTAGTGGCCTAATTGCTTGAACGAGTACATTTTTACCACTAGTAGAGTTGCACCATCTCTAAGACTTGTCAGGGAGTTCAAAGCAGAGTTTCTGGCTTTGCATCGTTGCCGAAGATGTTAAATTTCATGAGTGAATTTCAACTGGCTTTCTATTATGACTCCAAGGTATTGACAAGAGGTAACCCACTCAATTTGTCGTTCATGTATTGCGAGTCTAAATTTCTTCTCATTTTTTCGCCTTTGGGTCTTTGGAGGTCGAGCTGATTATCCTTGGCCCTGTTCATCTTCCTCCAATTGTCGCCCAAGATGTATGCTGACTTAGCTTGGCACACAACTTGAGCCATTTTTATTTGATTTTTCCCGGTTCTTCATACACTTGATCTTGGACAGGTCTAAGAAGTTTCAAATAATCTTCGGTTCTGTCTCTTCAAAAATTCTTTTGTGCACAATTAGTCTGTTATGTAGTTCATTGATCCCACCACAGTAATACGATTGGTCTTGAACAAATCCACAAGGCCGTGACGAGGATTCGAACTTACGTCCGAGAGGATTCCAGATGCTGCCTTAATCGACTGAGCTGCGACATGGTAAAAAGAATTGAAACCCCAGGTTCTAATGAACTAACTTGGATCCACTGCCTNTTACATGCTGTTCATTCAAAACGGGAATTCTCAAATATAAATGAATATTATAACAGCATATTGTGCATATATAGGCAGAGGTTAGGTGTTTAGGTTCTGTAGCGACTATTTGTATTTGTAGTACGTTGGTGAAGTAGTTATAGCGTTGTGAATCGAAGAAAATTTGTAAGTCAAGCACTTGTTCAGGAAGTGTTCGAACGAAATCAGTTGCGGGTGTGTATGTGTAAAGTTTTTCATTCATGAACAGGAAGTTTGGCGGGTGGATGGAATCGCCTTTGGGTCTTTGGAGGTCGAGCTGATTTTCCTTTGGCCCTGTTAATCTTCCTCCAATTGTCGCCCAAAGATGTATGCTGATTTAGCTTGGCACACAACTTGAGCCATTTTTATTTGATTTTTCCCGGTTCTTCATACACTTGATCTTGGACAGGTCTAAGAAGTTTCAGATAATCTGGGGTTCTGTCTGTTCAAAAATTCTTTTGTGCACAATTAGTCTGTTATGTAGTTCATTGAACCCACCACAGTAATACGATTGGTCTTGAACAATCCACAAGGGCGTGACGAGGATTCGAACTTACGTCCGAGAGGATTCCAGATGCTGCCTTAATCGACTGAGCTACGACATCGTAAAAAGAATTGACCCCAAGTTCTAATGAACTAACTTGGATCCGCTGCCTCTCAGAGACAAATCAGGGTTTTACACAATTCCCCTTGCACTCGAGCTATGTCAATAGGCCGTTCTACCTCTTCGCCCTTACTTCATTACATACAGAAATCACAATAGCGTGATGCTATTGTGATTTGAACAAATCCAATAATGAAGTAAGGGCGAAGAGGTAGAACGGCCTATTAGACATGGCTCGAGTGCATGGGGGAATTGTGTAAAACCCTGGTGTGTCTGTCGGAGAGGGTGCGGATCCAAGTAAGTTGAATGTAACTTCTGGTTTCAATTCTTTACGATATCGTAGCTTAATCGATTAAGGCAGCGTCTGGGATGCTCTCGGACGTAGGTTCGAATCCTCGTCACGACCATTTGTCTTGTTGTTGGGTAATTTTGTTCTTGGGATGGAGTGGTTTCCTTCTCTGTATTGAATTTACTAAATCTCTTTCATCCCTTCAATGTTGTCAGGAGGAGTGTAGTTTTGGTGCCAGACTTCAAAAGATTCCTGAAACTTCGTCCAATCTGTTGATAAAATCCCATCCGGGCTCAGGAGTTGGTCTGGGAGGTTTTGTTGTATTAATAACTGTTCTTGTAGCAAAGTGGGCACTAGTCAGTACATGGTCAACTAACCAAAGATACAACTCATAAATACTGGTGGAGACAAACGGGAGTTTTAGCTTCCCACCCCCCTACGCACCAGCCAATATGGGTGGGTTCAATAGAGTTAAGCAGTTATGTCATCTTTGGCTTCGGTTCTTGGTGAATCAAGTAGCAATTGACTTTAAGCGTATTAGTCGCCCGAGATGTAGGCGTGGTGACTACTATTGCGAACATTGGGTATCCATATCGTGTCTGTCTCCTGTATACATTAAAAAATGGACAGCATCGAGTAATAATAAATAATAATGATAATAATTCATTTGAAAGAAGATACAATGGGTTGGTGAGATTACATAGGAATCATATTTTTACATTCGTGCAAAGCCACTAGCACGCATGTTCGGAAACTTATGTTACTCATGGGGGGGGGGGGTAGAGATTAATCTCGCCTCATGGTGAGATTAACTTCCATAATTTCGACGTCTTCACCACAGTTTGGCAAATCTCGCGTGCCAGGCTGACGTGGCATTAATGATTTTTTACTAGTACTGAAATGCCTCTGGTGCCACCTTGTGTATTTGGGCAGTGGTAACCTTGACACCCTGGGATATTGATAATTCTTTGTCCTGATAAGTTACTTGAAGTAAAAGAATTTCAATGTTGTCCTTGAGAAGCACTGCTCTGAGTGTATGAGCTTTGTTTTTGAATCCTTGAATTGTATAATACTGAGAGTGCCGATATTGTCCTTTTATGATGGAATTGAATCCATTGAGTCTATGATCCTTTACATATGGAGCCTCTTTAACCCTGGACACTTAAGGACAAATGGGCAGAAAAAAATCCTATATGTAGGATTTCAGTGAAGTTCATTTTATCTCAGTGCTGGCTGGATAACAACGCATGAGTGAATATTTAGAGTTGGTATGAATAATGAAATCATCTAAATTATTCTCAATTGCATAATTTATGGCCTTTTCTTTTAGGGCATATAATTGTTTGCAATGTTGAGCACCCACTGTTCATATTCTAATAAGCCTTCATGGTTGTTGGTGTAAACTTCTGCCCTGCCGGACTCTTTCTCGATCAACAAATCCATCAGTGAAGATGCGAGTTGTTATCGTTCTTGAGATGCTTTTCACTTGTCGTTCAATGAATGCTTTTGAGCCTCAGATTCACTAGGCGATTTTCTAGCCGATTTTCTAGTTTATGATTATCTTTAGACTCGATTCTTCCCCATGGAGGAGGCTGGTGAAGGTGTTGATATGGGCCGTCTTTTTTGTTTCTAATGGTAAGTTTAAAGTCCACTTTCTCTAGAATCTTGACTAGATTATCCGTCCATGTACTTGTTCTTCATTGAAGGGTTTTGTGAAGCGATGTGTGTGTGCTATCTTTGATTTACAGTCTGCTGGTGGTTCCAACACATTTTGCTGTTATGGTGGTTATTCTTTGTTTGATCCAGTTTCTAAGGCTGGCTCATTGGTTTCCAATCTTATATTTTCTCGACACGTCCTCATAGGTACTCCCAGCATTGT
Source organism: Procambarus virginalis (assembly GCA_020271785.1). Taxonomy (NCBI): domain Eukaryota; kingdom Metazoa; phylum Arthropoda; class Malacostraca; order Decapoda; family Cambaridae; genus Procambarus; species Procambarus virginalis. The sequence goes on along the minus strand of WNGS01001312.1, from coordinate 67,952,969 downwards.
TTAAAATGTAATACTTTTTGACACTTCGAGTTTCTTCTGCTGGTTATCACTGAGAGATAGGAGAGCAGGAGCAGCACAGTCAATGAGTGATCTAACTGCTTGAACGTAGTACAGTTTGAGTATTGGTAGTTGCACCATTTTCAAAACTTGTCAGGGAGCCCAAAGCAGAGTTTCTGGCTCTGCAACGTTGCCGAAGATGTTCAATTTCTGGAGTGAATTTCAAATGGCTGTCTATTATGATTGGACGATATTGAAAAGAGGTAACCAACTCAATATCGTGTACCTGTATTGCGAGGATGTTTAGAGTTTTTTCATTTTTGTGCATGATTCTAAGTGCCTTTGCCAATGATAATGACAAGTCATCTGCATAGTTAAGCAGTTTGGCTTTTGGTAACTTAAGCTTGAAATGTTTCTTCAACTTGTCTCGTGAATTGTTTCATGAGACAGTTTAAGAGGAAGGGGCTTTGAATTCCTTCCTGCGGAGTCCCATTTTCCAGCCTCTTTCAGGAGGATATTTCTCCTTGGAATTTGCCTTTAGCTTCTCTGTTAAGCAGACTTCCTTTGGCAAAGGAAGAGTGTCCTTTGATTTCCTTATCCACCAGGCAGCACAGTGCAGCTGAAGCATTGGTTTACTTAGTCTTTCTCTAGGTTTAGAAAATAAGGATTCCTGGTGTCATTGATTTGATCAATGTAGGAGGTAAAGCATTCTGTAGTCCCCCCCCCCCACATTTTCTGTAAGCAAACATATTTTCGTGCAGTGGTTTGGTTTTTCCATTCAATTCGATTAAGAACGGTTCTTTTTGCAGGTTCGGCCAGACAGCTAGTTAATGAGATGGGTTTTGGATTTCCCGAGTCTTTGGGTTTTGGAAAGGGAACTATGATTGCACTATTTCAAGTGAGTGGTAGAGTCCTTGTCACTCATTCTCTTGATGAGAATCAAGAAGTTTTTTCACACTTTTCTCTTAGCCAGGCTAGCATGTTGTGAACAGATGTGTAGTGTAGCATGTTGTGATTTTGTCCTCACCTGGAGCTGTTTTTTAGTTTTCTTTGTAGCTCTTCCGAGTTCTTTCAGATTGAAAGGTTTGTCTCGTTCGTCAGGCAAAGGTAAAACATGGTCTTTTTTAATCCATAATGCCACTTGCATTCTTTGAGTCAGTTGCTTGTGGAACTTGAGTGGAACTGGATCTTGAAGCAAATAGATTTGCTAATCTTTCTTCTTCTTGATTAGGATGTGCAATGATGGGGAGGAGCAAGCGGCGATTTTTCTTTGTTCTTGTTCATCTGCCTCCAGATGTTCTAAGATGTATGCTGATTTAACTTGGCACACCAATGGCACCATTTTTCTTCAGATTTTGTGCGTTTCTTCATGCACATGATATCAGACAGCTTTTAAGAAGTCCTATATTAGCTTCTGTTCAACGTCCTCTGAAATTGTTTGTTGCCCAATTTAGTCTGTTACGTAGTTCTTTGATCCCATCACAGTAATACCACTGGTCTTGTTGTTGTTGGGTAATTGTTTACTTCTTGGGGATGGAGTGATTTGCTGCTGTGTATTGCATTTACTAAATCTTTCTCCATCTCTTCACTGTTGTCAGGAGTGTAGTTTTGGTGCCAAATTTAAAGAGATTCCTGAAAATTCGTCCAATCTGCTTTGATAAAATCCAATCAGGGCTCGGGAGCTGGAGGTCTGTGAGGTAGTGCTATGTTAATCATAGTTTTTGTAGCAAAGTGGTCACTAGTTAGTACATGGGCAACTGACCAATGACACAACTCATAAATACTGGTGGACACAAATGTGAGGTCCAGCTTCCCTCACCAATATGGGTTGATTCTGTCAAGTTAGACTGACTTCAGGCACTTCATCCAAAATGTGTTCAACATGTTAAAGTTTAAGCAGTCCCCATTGTGAAGTGGTTACACACTCGTATGGCGTTTTGCGAGTTCTTTGGACGGGGTTCGTATCCTGGCCAGGGAAGATTACTGACCGTCAATCGTTAACCGTATCCTCTGTTCATCCAACAGTGAATGGGTGAAACAAAGGATTTGCCTAGTTGTATTCCAGGGAAAATTAGGATCAAGGACTTGCCCAAAACGCTTTGCGTGCTAGTGGCTGTACTAGAAATAAATCTTGTATATACAACAAAGTCTTCCGTTGGCGTCGGTTCTTGGTCAATCAGGTAGTAACTCTCCATGAGCGTTGAAGTCACCAGATATGATAGGTATGGTGACTGCTATTTCAAAGATTGCAGAGAGATCCATATTGTTCCCTCCCTGTATACATTGAAGATGGACAACAGAGTTTCTCATTGTGATATTAACTTCCATAATTTCGACGTCCTCACCAGTCAGGCAGATCTGTGATTGCCGTGACATTGATATGATTTCTAACTAGTTTTGAAAAGCCTCTGGTGCCACCTCGAGCAATTGGTCAGTGGAAACCCCGACATCCTGGGATATTAATACTTCTTTCGGTCCAGGTAAGTATTTCTTGAAGTAAAAAAAAAATCAGTGTCATTGAGAAGCACTGCTCCGTGTTTGTAGTTTGTTTTAGAATCCTTGGATATTCCATTGTATAATCTTGAGATTGTCGTTATTGGCCATTATTCTGGTATAGTTGAATCCATAGAGTCCATGATGGTTTCTAATTTGCTGATTTCCCGACGGCTTGCCGTCTTTCCTGGAGTGGAGACTGCCATTGGTCGCTAAAACAAGTTTCAAGTTCAGGTGTATCAAGTAGTCACTTGATACACCTTTGGCTGCCTTTCTTTGTCTTGGTAGGTGGGGGAGACTCGGGGTTTAGTTGTTGTCTTTGCTACTGGAACATAAAATAATGTAGAGGTCATCATCAGTACTTGATATATTTAGAAGGCAATAACAGGTGTTATTTTGATGACCAGATCTGTGCGATTGTTTTTGCCTTGTGGAGTGCTGGTCTTTTTCCAGTTCTTAGAGATCCTGTTGTTTAGACAAGAAGGAATTGGTGCAAAAGACTGTTGTTGATTTTTATTTTCATAGATTCGGATTTGACGAGGAGTATTTTATTTGGCTTTTAACTGAGGGTCTGGTAGTTTGTGGTCATAAATTTATGACTTCGGGTGGCTGGGTAGAATCCAAAGGCTTGGATTCCTTTGAACCTTTCTGGACATAGATTGTTTCAGGCGTGATGTTTATCCCTGCAGTTTGGGCATTTTGCATGTGTTGGTGTAGGTTTTCACTTTGAATCCAGATTCCAATTGCGTGCAACGTCATCAATGTGCATTTCTCAGACGCTTCACAACGCGTTCGGAATCCAGCAAAATACGAGAGCAAGCGTCTAGGGCCTGGGAGCAAGGTTGATAGAGTACTTTGTGGCCTCCTCTCAGACTTGCTTCACCTGGTCCTAATCCACGTTGGTCATGGGAATCTCCTCAATGCAACCGAATCAATTAAAGTGACTCTTAAGGTCCTCATCACATTTATAGTTTAGTGATTAATAGGCAACTTGGTGCTGAATACACCTGGGGCTGAAGGGTCAATTAATAGTAATGGCAGTATTCGGAAGTGGTTCAACGGAAACACCGCCTAATGCTTAACAGTAGTTTATTTACTTAACCACTAATACAGTGGTGCTTGATTTACTCTAGATTGGCGTCAGCAAGGCTATTATTGCATTTGCGAGACCCATGACATCTAATAGATTCCGATTCACTTGTGGACACACTAACTTAACGACCTGACAACAAATTACTAATACGGTGTACCTAACAGTGTTGGTGTGCAATGGGTCACAGTAGTTCCAAACAGGATATTTGGGCAATAATCATGCACAATAAATCAACAATGGTACTGTCATGCAAAAAACTTGTATCATAAAGTAACTAAATGTGTGGTGTGTATGAAGCTCACATTTACAGACGAGAGTAATGTCGTGACACCACACAGATAAGCACGTATACACTGTCGGGTGTCACGGTTTCCACCTATACCTGTGACAGGTATTGGGAAGGTGAGAACTGTGGTTGACGACTCAGAGCAACACACATTTTTATAAGAAACACTTACAGGTAGCTTAGCCATTCACTGTCAGTCATGCAAGCATCCACGTAAAGGGCCCGAATGCTAGTCTCGCTCGTTACGACAGGAGAGCACTATAGTATGACAGGCTTTCCAACACGACCATATTTAACACGGCGGTGTACTCCCCGGTGGTGTGCTGTTTCTACACTGACCGCAGGCGGTATCTTGTACATACACCTGCAGGTTAGACACAGACGCCCCAACACACACTAGCGTGTGAGGGTAAGGATGTGGCAGGCGGTGACGTCATGTAGTACAGTGAGAACAGAGCGGGCGGCGGCTACAAGTTGTCGTGTTTTGCAACTTTCCGCTGTTATGACATTGGGGCACTCTAAGTGCCTGTTTGCATTGAGAAGATTATTAGATTCATTATAGATGAAGAGTAAAGCACCAAAGAGATGGCACAGGCATGAATAACCCATAATTCATTGCATATTTTCGATTCAGTTACTCGGAACAAAAAGTTCAGAGCAGCACACGCTATGGTGATAGGTTGGAAGTAGTGTTATTTGTAATAAGGGAAGATGTATTAGTGGATTAAATACTTAAACTCATCTCAAAGCTAATGAGTGTTTGGAGTGGTCGATCATGCCTACAATAAACAATACTGATAGAATTATGACAATGAAATATTTATAAAAACTAAGTGAGGTTGGTGGTAATTCCCATGATAAACTGCTATATATATTCTCATTACTAGTCACGACTTTGCCATAAACATGCTTTTGGACAATAACGTGCTGATTGTATTGACGTACGTGCTGTTAAACTGCAGGGTATACTGCTGAGTCTTGTATGACGTGTACACTGAAGCAGGTTGTATGGCATGAACACTGCAGTGTGTTGCATATCATGAACACTGTCAGTCACTGATGACTGACCTGGTACTTTCGAAGGTGAAGGTTTACTGATTGCCGTCTGGGTTGACCACATGCATCGTGTACCACTCCGTCACCTTCATCGGGTCTCGCCAAGACTCGTCCGTAATCAACAGGTTCAAGATGTACGTGGAGACGGCAGGAGAGATCCATTCACGAGCATGGATACCTGAAACAGTAAATAGACTGAAATGGTCAGTCTAATTAGCTAATTTTTCATATATACACTTCAATTATTGTTAACCGTCTTGAGTAATCGGGCCAAGAAGCTACTCTCTACGACTGCACGAAGCAGTCTTCCATTTCCTTCATCCAATTTAAGAACGCCTCGATGTCTTCCATATTGTGGTAGACGTTCTAATCTATTGGATTCGTTGGGTTATAATATAAAAAACTATGAACTTTAAACAATATAATATTACAACATATAGTAGGAGGTATTAAAATCTGTTGTACATAGCTTTGGTTTAATGCAAGACAATATGAAAGAGGATTTGTACTTTTATTTTTTATTTATTTTTTTGCAAACAACTTAGAAATATGTGAAGTATATGGACAGTGGAAATGCTATTAAATCAATCTGAAGTTAATTTATATGCAAATTCATGATAGATCGTACGCAAATTGTGAGTAGGCATGTATTTGCCTTGGCTGTTGTTGGTTGTGTCCTCCACCGTCATAAACTGCCGCTCCTGCTGCACCAGACTAACAATGATACACACCAATGGGTATGCTAATACGCAAAACTCTTAACTCTGTATTAGACTGGTGTCTAAAAAAGCCCAAAACCCGCGCAACCCCATAACCCTCCCTCCCGACCAACCCACACATAATCAACAACATGAAGACATAAAGTATTCTGCACCCATCTAGAACCCCTCAGAACGGACAAAAACAAAAACCGCAAAACATCACCCCGAAACCCCGGCACACAAACCATCTCCAACACATCCCGAAACCAATTAACCAAACCACGCAACTGCTCATAAAAATAAGACATGCACCAACGATTCAGGTAACCTACAGTGCACACACTCCACAGAGGCGTGCAATCCCAGTATGCACAGCCGTTCATTCGTCACTAACGACAAATGCAACATACGAAACAACTCCCGCTGCAGTGGCGCCAAAAAACCGCTTCCCCCAAGCCGCCCACACCTTCCCCCAATCACAACACGGGAACAAGGCCTCCACCCGAGGACGGATACGACAGAACACCACCTCATATACAGCCCTACTCGAAAGAGACATAAAGCCAGGGACTATGGCAGAGAGCCCGAAGAATGCCCACTGCCCAAGAGTATACAGGATGGGTACACAGAGCACCTTCCGACAACCCCCCAAATCCACCAAGAAACTAAACCGAACCGAGCCATAAAAACACACAAAGCATTAAGCCCCCCACCCAACACTAACCCCTGTCTCAACGAGACACAGAACAACGCCCGAGCCTTGGTAAACACGTCAGAAATACCACCACCACCACCACCACCTCCCTCCCGCTCAGCCAACACCAACGACGAGCGACGAACCGGGTAGGAACGACAACACCACACATCGATACACCTGACGTTACAACTCCAAAGCCTTCCGGCGATCTAAAGGGAAGCACCTAGCCACGAACCACACACGGAACAACGCTTTGCAGGTAACAAGCAACGTCCGCTGATAGATCGTCAACGGGAGCGCTGACAACATCCCAATCGCAAGGTCAACACTCAGAGACCGCACCCCAATTCCACTCCAAAGAACGCTCGTAGGAAGCGAACCAGGTGATCCCCAGAACGCGCAGAGAGGAGGCCACTGGAAACCATGACCCCTCCCACACAAGGCGAGAGGCCCCACCCACCCACACCCATGATACCAGACTTAGCACAATTAACCAGGGCACCAGGCACCAGTGGCCAACTCAAACCTCTCAACAACGACCTGCACACCTCCGACAGAATTCTCAGAAGCCAAGAACAGAACGGCATCATCTGCATAGCTACAGATGGGCAACCAAAGACCAGAAGGCAACCGGGGAGGGACTACCAAGGTAAAAGCCTTGACCGCCCAAAAGAAAGCCTCCTGAAAGAGCACATAAAGAAGCATAGAAAGGGGGCAACCTTGCCGCACGGAACGGCGAACAGGGAAAGGAGCACTCAAGAACCCAGTGATGCAAACTCGACTAAAACAACGAGCGTACAACATGCGCACCCAACGAACAAAGGCGAAACCCAAGCCGCTCCTTCACATGAAAAAAAAGGCGACACCCGGTCGAAAGCCTTCGACCAATCCAAACAGAGCATTGCCGCCGACAAGCGAAAGACTGACACGTAAAGTACATCCCTAAACAATGAATTACACTGCATCAAAGGGCGACCAGGAACACCACAAAACTGTTCCACAGAAACGACAGACGCAACACCACCACGACATCGACCAGCCAAAACCTTGAACACGATCTTGTAGTCCACATTCAACAAAGTAATGGGCTGCCAATTCGAGAAGAATAAAAAATCGCCTGGCTTCGGGAGCAACCACACGATCCCACTACACTGGGACACTGGCAGAACGCATCCCCGAAAACAAGGCCACACCACCTCCAGAACTGCCCCCCTCCTCCATGCACAATCCAAAAAGTAATATATAACTTCACAGGAAGGCCATCCGAACCCGGCATCTTCCCGGAACAAAACAACCGGACCACACCTAAGAGCTGCTCCAACGAAACATCACTCACTAAACGATCACAATCCGCTGCAGACATCCCCGGAATGCACCGACTCAAGAATACATCCGCAAGCGCTTCATCCCCCACCACGTTCCCATAGAGCGCTTCCAACTCCTGCCAAACATAATGCACCACCCCATCGGTGTCTGAAACGATGGTCCCATCTGGCCGCAGAAGGGCCTGAAAAAGGACAATCACGCGCAGCCTTGACCTTACCCAAGAGATAGGAAGAAAGACATTCCCCATCGATACACTCACTCACATGAGCACGCACATGAACACCTTCAGCCCACTCACCACGCAAACCACAGATACGCTCCTTACACACAGCAATATCCCCAAAACAATCAACCCCAGCATTCAGCCGCACATAGAACCGCAAAAGCCGCGTCTGCAGCAATTACAACATGCCAAACCTCCCAGCAGCCTCTCGCTTGGCAACCACCCGAAAAAACGACCGACACTGCACCTTGCTAAACTCCCACCAATCCAAAAGAGAAGGAAACTCAGGCCGCTGGGCAAGAACCCCGACCCACTAGACCCGAAACTGCCCACAAAGACGCAAACTGCGCAGCAAACTACAATTTAGCGTCCACCACCCCGCACCTACTCGCACCAGATTGCGTACACCAACCCGGACCACCAACAATGGTCCAAGAAGGCCACCGGGACAGTGCGGAAATCAAACACGGAACACTCCCCACCAGTAACATAATTCCTATCAATCCGAGAACATGCCCCACGTGCAGCAGAAGTAAAATCCATTGCGCCGCCACAGAGCACAGCAGCATCCGGGAATTTGCAAGAGTGCACGACCTCCAGCAGCACACCCGAAACATTATGCGGGTAAGCGCTATTACAGTCCCACGCGCTCGTCACACAATCGAAATCCCCCCCAAAATCATACCCCGCGTATCATGACGCAGGAAGGGGAGAAGCCCCACCCTAAAAAACTCCTCCCGCTCCTGGCGATGCGTCGCCCCTGAGGGGGCGTACACCGTCAGGAATGGAGTCACGACCCCCGAAAACTTCACCCGAACAAACAAAATCCGCCCATCCTCATCCATCTGTGTGATGCACGGATATGGATGCTCTCCTAGAAAATGACATAAGCGTCCCCCCAAAGGACGTCCTCGGCGGATTCAGCACAATGATAATGAGCGCACAAACCTTGAAGCACAGACACATCCCTAACATTATGCTTCTGTATCAGTGCCACATCCACACACTGCTCCTGCAAAACATCCATCAGGCCCAACTGGACCGCAAGATCATTCAAACCCTGGACGTTTAATGACGTATTCAACAGAGCGCCATCGGAAAAACCTCAGGACACCCCAAAGCCCAAGTGTCCCCCGGGGGGAACGCTTGGGCGTCACCCTCCCCCCCGAGGGAGCCGCACCTGCAACACCAGACGCAACCACCCGCTGCACCCCAGTTGACGACCTCACATTGACGGGCGGATGAGGACACCTCTGAAGCTTCAAGGGGCTAACTCCATGCGACGAATTGCACCGAGCCTCCGACGCCCCCACCCACTCTGCCCCCTCGTCCTTCGCCTCCCTGGAACCCACTTCACTAGCACCACCTCCCACACCACCAGACCCCTCGGCTGACGGAGGAGGAGGAGGAACGGTCGGAGGAACGCCCGCCAAAACCACACCACACGAAGCCTCGATCCTCTTCCCAGGGGGGCCCCTGCTGCACGGCCGATCCTTCGGAGCGCGCTTTTGGCGAGGGGCAGAAGAACTCAACGATTGCACGGGAGGCACATCACCAGCAGCAGCAGATGGGCGCTCCACCGCACCAGCTTCAGGAATACCGCTGAGCGTACAGTCGGGAGTCACGGGGCCCACACCACCCCCAGCCCCGGGAAGTACACCGCCCCAGCACAGGGGTCGCACCACATCTCCACACCAACATCGACCAACGCCACGGGCTCTCACGAATCTCGATGCACCTCTGCAACCGCCGTCAGCTCAGTACAGGGAGCAGAAACCTCCAGGTCCGCAGAGCCAACCGGCAATGCAGACCAAACAGGAGCAGACGAAGAGGCAGGCACGTCAGATGAAGACACTCCACCAGGCACATCCACAGAGCACTGACCATTTGGGACAGCCCACTCCCCAGCAAGCACGGAAAATCTTCCTCACTGAACACCGACGGGTCCTCCGTTCGAGGAGCACGGCAAACAGCAGAAAAGTGACCATCCTCGCAACACCTGAAGTAGGAACGAGTCTGGTCCTGGTAGAATACCTGTACGTAGAAGCCACACACTGCCACCCGGGAGAGAATAATCCCAGAAAGCCTCATGCGCAACGTACGCGCACCCATACGGAGCCCCTGCTGCCGTCCACCACGTATGTTAAATCGATGCCCCGACACCACACCAAATTCTGCGAACACAGCACACAGCTCCTTCTCAGGGAAGTTCACAGGTACACTGTGGATGCTCACAAAGGTCAAGGGCCCCCACGGATCAGAGACTTCCACGGTCACAGCTGAATTGGGAATAACACGCGACTGCGCATCCCAGCGGCGCACAAACTGATGGTAGATAAGTGACGTGATGAACGTCGCTGCCACACGGGGATGCGAAAGTTTCTCGAAGTCGAGGAGATCGGGGATTTCAACACCCAGTTCGTCCAGTAGGGCAATCTGCACAAAGGGCCAATCAACAGGGGGCAGAAATGTCAAACCGTATAGTGTCAACATGGCCACCATCAAACCACCTGCCGGGGCCCAGGCCAGTGGCCGCACTACTCCTCCAACAACGAACCACCACTCAGCAGCTACAGGCAAGCACTGGCAGGTCAAGCCCAACGTCAGCACTATCCGGTAGCAGAGCGGCGAATCCCTAAAAATTAAATCCCCCCCCTCCACCCAAGGCAGGAATTTCTAATATATATAATGAAGATTCCAGAAGTAACTTCTGCCTTCGAGTCAGTCACTATACATATGGTTGCTACTAAGAGTTGGTAGTGCCCGGTATTGGTAATGTGGCTGACGATACACTTGATACCTGCCGCTGTCTCCACCACAGTGCTGCTCATGTGACTCTCCAGATGCAGAAATTCATCTCCCATATAAAGGGTGAGATCAGTGGTATAAGATTATATCATGTACGATGCACTATCTTGTGCATCGTACACAAAGTCGTCGGTGTCTTCTGAGGCCAGACCGTACAGTGGTCCTGACCCGCCGATCTCATAATTAATTTTTCCGCGAGACGTATAGCTTAAAGCATGAGCAAATATCATAGCCAGACTTTGGAGTTCCTTGACGCGGGAGGTATGTCCCTCCACAACACTGGATAAAGGATAGACTGGCCATAGCCTTGGAAAGCGATGAAGAGGTCAATGCCACCCACAGTTTTCATCTCAGATTGGGGACCTTGGGTCTCGGGTTCACTGAAGGGTGTGACGCTTTTGAACGTTTCACTACACGGGTTGACTGGCGTGCTGAAGCTCCACTCCAGGTTAGTCATGGATCAGGTTCACACCTTTGCACCGGCCATCATGGTGGGTCCGGCGGCGGTTCTTTCTCCACAGCCTGATAGAATCAAGACAATGAAATATTTATAAAAACTAAGTGAGGTTGGTGGTAATTCCCATAATAAACTGCTATATATATGCTCATTACTAGTCACGACTTTGACATAAACATGCGTTTGGACAATAATGTGCTGATTGTATTGACATGTACATGCTGTTAAACTGCAAGGTATAATGCAGAGTCTTGTATGACGTGTACACTGTAGGAGGTTGTATGGCATGAACACTGCACGGTGTTACGTATCGTGAACACTGTCAGTCACTGATGACTGACCTGGTACTCTCGAAAGTGAAGGTGTACTAATAGCCATCCGGGTTGACCACAGGCATCATGTACCACTCCGTCACCTTCAGCGGGTCTCGCCAACACTCGTCCGTAACAAACAGGTTCAAGATGTACGTGGAGACGGCAGGAGAGATCCATTCACGAGCATGGATACCTGAAATAGGAAAGCTGAAATGGTCTGAAGCTAATTAGTTATTATTTCATATTTACACATCAATTATTGTTAACCGTCTTGAGTAGTCAGGGCAAACAAGCTACTCTCTAACTAGCTTCCATCCAAATCTTCGTCTCGGGTTCAGTAGAGAATGGATCTGTGAGGTTAACCACCAGGACTTGACGCCCTTCCTTCGTGGTGGCTGCCGTTAGCACCCGCACGAAGCAGTCTCCCATTTCCTTCACCCAATTTATGAGCTCCTCGATGTCTTCCATATTGTTGTAGACGTTCTAATCCATTGGATTCGTTGGGTTATAATGTAAAAAACTATGAACTTTAAACAATATAATATTACAACATATAGTAAGAGGTATTCAAATCTGTTGTACATAGTTTTGGTTTAATGCAAGACAATATGAAAGAGGATTTGTACCTTTTTTTTTAACAACTTACAAACATGTGAAGTATATGGACACAGTGGAAATGCTACTAAATCAATCTGAAATTGATATATACGCAAATTTACACTCGATCGTACGCAAATTGTGGGAGTGAGCATGTATTTACCTCGGCTGTTGTTGGTTGTGTCCTCCGCCTTCATAAACTGCCGCTCCTACTGCACCAGACTTACAATGATACACACCACTGGGTATTCTAATACACAAAACTCTTAACTCTGTATTAGACTCCTGTCGGGACCTAGGTTTAGTCATCTCGGCAGAGAAAACATTCCAAATCGGCGTCCACCCAGGCAGGGAGGAGCTGTCAACAAGATGCAACTGTAAGATGGCTCCCAGCTTTACTATGTTAAGAGATTTAGATACCTTGGCCTTGAGGTGCCACTGTATAGTTCTGTTGTATTCACTCTGTCGTCAGTATAAAAAAAAAAGCTCAGAGTTATGAAGGTTATCACTCGAGCTGTGGTGCCAATGTTTGCATTGTCAAAATGATGTATTCTCTTCCATCATCATATCTTTTGTTGATTAGGTTGAGCCTCTGCTTGCTTTGGTATCTGAAAGAAAGCTTGGAGTACTTGACTAAATTGCAGAACGAAGCTTAGAGGGTGATCTTTGTGTGCCCCCGTACCACAGATACTTGATATATTAAGTTCGTTTCTCATTAATATTGAGGGAAGTTGATCGTGTTCAAATTAACTGTCAAATTGGTATAAAAATGCTTAGGCTAGCTCATCCTTACTCTTGCACAAAAGCCCTCCAAAATATTTATGAAGGTCAACTCTGTTTCAAATGGATTCAATGTTCCAACTAATATGGACCATTGTTCCAAATATTTCAACTGAACTGAGTGTGAGATTTATAATTTGTACCGAGAGAAACAGGAACGTCACTTTCCTACACCGTGATAGATTGCTCCCTTTTCAATTTTAATATCTTCCTTTTCACCCAAAAAAAAAAATTAGATAACGGCTCAAGCTTTGTCTTGAGGCAAAGCTCAACTCCATATTGACGTTCTGTCCACAAACCGTTCTCTCTCAAACCATATTGAGGTTGTTTTTCTTTATCCCTTATACACGTCTTAGCGTCACTTTTGGCATCAGATGTGAAGTGACCAATTTCCTACAAACGTCTAGCACCGTGCTGGCCACCAGAGTGAGAGATTTTACTGGTTATTGGGATGTTGATGCGAATGTTTGTCTTCGACCAACAAATTAATACACAAGGAGGCGTGAGCAAAACGCCAAAGATCTACTTCAGGTGAAGATGAAGGCTAGGACGATCTTCAATTCTTCAAGCCAAACCAGACCTTCCACACTTAGATCATATTCTCTGCAACTTGCTTGCAAGAAATCTAGCAGGTAGCCGATGGGTTCTCACACCGAAATTAGTATTCAATGTTTCGAGCTTGGTTCTGGATCCCGAGCCAATTAATACCTCCACTAAAAAACTAGTGGAACATCTGGAGCGGAAGAAAACTTGGCATCAAAACATCAGCATGAGTTCAGGGATGGCAAATCATGCTCCACAGGATTGTTTGAATTCTATGATCAGGCAAAAAAAAAAAAAGAAGGCTGGGTAGACTGCATATTTTTGGGTGTCCAGAGAGCCTTTGACATAGTACCACTTAAACTGGTGCATAAACTGGAGATGCAGGTAGAAGTGAAAGGGAAGGTACTCCACTGGATAAGGTGGTACCTAAGCAACAGAAGACTGAGAGTCACTGTTAGGGGTGAGGTTTTGGAGTGGCGAGATGTCACCATTGGAGTCCCTGGTGGACCTGTTCTTGGATTTATACTGTTCCTGAAATATGTAAATGATCTCCCAGAGGGTATAGACTCATTCCTCTCAATGTTTGCTGACGATGCAAAAATTATGAGGATTAAAACAGAGGAAGTTAGTACGAGACTACAAGATGACCTAAACATACTGAGTGAATGGTTCAACAAATGGCTACTAAAGTTCAACCCAATTAAATGTAAGGTAATGAAACTAGGGAGGAGTGAATACACCAGACACTGGATACAGAATGGGAGATGAAGCCTTCACCAGACGAACAGAGAAAGAGCTAGTGGTTGATATCACACCAAACCTGACTCCTAAAGAAAAGAATATCAAAAGAATAACAACGGCGGCGTATGCGAGGCTGGCTAATATCAGAACTGCCTTCAGAAACTTGTGTAAGGAATCTTTCAGAACCTTGTATACCACATATGTAAGGCCAATCCTGGAGTATGCGGCCCCAGCATGGAGCCCGTACCTTGCCATGTACAAGACGAAACTGGAAAGTTCAGAGGTACGCCACTAGGCTAGTCCCAGAACTAAGAGGCATGAGTTAAGAGGAAAGGCTGCGGGAACTGCACCTCACGTCGCTGGAAGAAAGAGCAGCTCGGGGAGACATGATCACCATAAGATTCTCAGGGGAGACAAGGATGGATTATTTAACACGGGTGGTACACGCACAAAGAGAGACGAGTGGAAGCCAAGTAACCAAGTGAGCCACAGAGACATTAGAAAAGACCATTTTCAGTGTTAGAGTAGTTAGTAAGTGGAATGCACTGGGAAGTGATGTGTTGGAGGCTGACTCCATACAGTTTCAAATGTAGATATGATGGAGCCTAGTAGGTTCAGGAATCTGTACACCTGTTGATTGGCAGTTGAGAGGCGGGACCAAAGAGCCAGAGCTCAACCCCCTGCAAGCACAACTAAGTGAGACATTAGGTGAGTACATCATGACCAATGACTTCCCAGTGACCAGGAAAACCTGTTTGCCAACTGACTAACCACCTCAACACGGCTACTACCTACGGACATGCCCGGGCCACCTCATGGTGTGGCTTAATCTTCAATAAATTAATGACAAGGCCTTAGACACGATTCCGCATTCACAGGCGTGTTTCAAGCAAATGTTAGATATGTATGTAAATTAATTTAGTTGAGTATATATTTAGGGTGCATATCAGGAGGCGGTTTTCTTTACGTATATGTTCCAAGGAAGGTTAAGATTTTTTTTTTCTGAAGAAATAATAATCTTATAATTTATATTTGGTTTGTTTTCAAAGTAGCAAATAGTGGTGATGGATGGGGATAATATTGCAGAATGAGGAATAAGAACATAGGCAAGTGTCTTAGCAAAAAAGAGGTTTATTCAACAACCTTCCTTGTGTTTTGAAGGGCTGGTAAGTTTTTCTATTCTTAGATTCTCACGACTCGTCCATATAGGCGCTCCCATCATTGTTCTGAGGGCATCATTTTGTTACACTTCAAGTTTCTCCCATTACATCCCAACCTATGAGGGATGTAAAACTAGGAACAGCACAGTCAATTAGTGGCCTAATTGCTTGAACGTAGTACATTTTGAGCACTAGTAGAGTTGCACCATCTCTAAGACTTGTCAGGGAGTTCAAAGCAGAGTTTCTGACTTTGCATCGTTGCCGAAGATATTGAATTTCATCAGTGAATTTCAACTGGCGTTTTATTATGACTCCAAGGTATTGACAAGAGGTAACCCACTCAATTTCTCGTTCATGTATTGCGAGTCTAAATGTCTTGTTCTCATTTTACCGGCCATTGCTTTGGTTTTATTGTTTATTTTCACTGCTATGCATTCCACTTCCCTGCTGATGATGTATAGGCACTTTGTGCATGGTTCCTGGTGCCTCTAATATTTGATAATGACCACAAATTTGTCTGCATAGTTAAGCAGTTTGGCTTTAGGTACCTTGAGCTTAATGAATTTTTCAATGACAGAGGAAGGGGCTTGGTATTCCTCCCTGCGGGGCTCCATTTTCAGCCTTATGAAGATATTTTTCCTCGCAATATGACTTTAGCTTCTGTTAAGCAGACTTCGTTTGGCAAAGGCAAGAGCGTGTCCTTTGATTTCCTTATCCACCAAGAAGCACAGTGAAGCTGAAGCAATGGCTAGCGCAAAGACTTTTTCTAAGTCCAGAAAAATATGGATTCCTGGTTTATCTTTGATATGATCCATGAGGTGGTAAGGCATTCTGTAGTCCCCCCCCCCCATGTTTTATGTAAGCTAACATTTTGGTGCGGTGGTTTGGCTTTCCATTCAATGCGATTAAGAGGCATTCTTTCCGCAGTTGCGGCCAGAGATCTAGTTAATGAAATGATTTTTTGATTGTTGTCGCCGGAGGCGGCTTGTTTATTGTGCACCCCCGTACCTTGCCTGTGAGTGGTAGCACAAAAAAGCATTATAGAGGGCACAAAAGATCTTTATCAGACTTCATCTTAGATTATTACAAACAATTTCATCTATCCTTCACGCCATATAGTTACAATGTCGGCTAGTTACAGAAATTGCTAATTTCAAGAGTTACACATTTTCAGTAAGTTATACATTAATGGTAGGTCTTATCACTAATACATAATAGTTTGACCAATGGAGATATTAGTCATAGGGTAGCTTCTGTTTATTATTAGTCTTCACAATACACTACTTGTTTCATAATCTGATATGTCGTTTATCTACTGAAAGGGAAATATGGATACATTGCAAGGATTTCAGGTAATTTATCCATAGTAATAAGATAGGTTGCTATATCATACAGAGTGAGTTTAGATTTATCTCCTAAATGGCTCAATTTTACTACAATCCAAGTTATAGTGTTCGAGTGTGTGTCCTTGTCTTTGTCCACACACTTTACTTCATCTAGATCCCTATACAAGCTGAACTGCAACAGATACTAGTAGCCAAGTCTTATCCCGCCAAACACACACCGAAACTACGACGTTGGTACAACGTTCGAACAAGTTTTAACGCCTCCTAACCAGTTATAACCACCAATATAGCAAGTTGTAACAACGTTCTAATACGTCATAAACTCGTTAAGCCAAGATGTAACAACTTTATTAAAAGTTGTAACAAGCGGAAAATACAGACAGTTTCGGTTTGTGTTTCCAGGGATGCGAGCTGTGACATCTGTTAGTCTACTTTGTTACTTGCCCCATACACACGTTTTACTGAACACATTTTATTGTGATGAACAATGGACCTGCTAGTTCCAGTTTGCACAGTTCTACTTTCTTCAAAGCCATCCAGGAGTTTTCGTCTAATGACACTTTAAGGGATCTATTTGATAACTCAAGATTCCGTTCAATACTGTCTGTATTAACTGCAGCCTTCGCAAGGGCGTCAACTTTGTCATGTTCCTGAAGGCCAATGTGAGGAGGAATCCACAACCTTTTTATATTTACCCTCTTGCTAAGTATTCTTATATCTACGTCTAGCTTCCAAGACAAAGCACGTTATTACTTGATTGCAAGCTGTGTTTTTGCTCGTAGTGAGGAAAGGGGGTCGGAAATAATTAAGCTTTCTACTTCAGTGTTGTCAATAAATTCGAGTGCTACCAGTATTGCTACCAACTTGGCTTGCATTGTGGATGCCCAGTTACTAATTCGGATATTCCTTTGAATTGTGCTGCCATCGGGGCTGATGAGCAATAACAGCACTTCCTGCCTTGTAGCTGTGTTGAGTGCTCTGTCAGTGTGTGGTCTGTGCTGTGTTTTCAGCGTGTATATTGTGAATGTGTTCTATGGTGCTTAATTTAGCAGCAAGTTGAGCATGAGGGTTGTTTGTGATTAATTTCTTGGTGGGGTATGCAGGGATCAGGATGTCGCAAGGTAGTATCTGCCAGGGTGGAAGGAAGTGCTTTACTCTTTCATCTGTATATACATCGCGCATTCCCATCATTTTAATGAGTGGCTGTTCTTTGAATCAATTTAGACTCGTTTCCATTTAGACTAGAACATATTTCGTATGTGTTCTAACAGTTCATCTGACACAATGTTTTTATCACGCAGAAGCTTTATTCCCATCATAAAATTATCCTCAGATATTGTTTCCAATGCTAAGTATATATAATTCATTCTGTATGTTGAGAACTTTAGTATTTATAGGGCAGTCAAATATAATTCTGAGTGCTTCATTTTGCATTTTTTCCAGTCTATCAATACTTTTTTTCATTTTACAGGACCAAAGCTGGTGCATGATAGTCTATCAGACGTTATGTATAGCTAAATACATAGTTTTTGCTATTCTAATATTAACACTGTACTTAGGGCTGTACCCCACTACAGTTCTGAGAGCCTTGAGTCTGTCTCTACATTGTTGATGTAACTTATTGACTGTAGTTGAGGTACAAGGGACAGACACCAAGGTATTTGAAATTAGAGATATAGTTTATTTGTATGTTATCTAAAGTTTTCATGGTCCACTTTTGCGGTTGCCAATTTCTGTTAAATACCTTAGTTTTAGCAGCGGTGATTACAAGACAAAGGCTCTCAAGCTGTATGTATACAATTTAAGACTGTTTGCATTTCGCGGTGGGTTTTAGTATGTACAAGGATGTCATCTGCATAGCTGATAGTGATGTTTGCCGGACTAGTTGGGAATAATTTTAGTAAGGCATTAATTAGAACAATAAACAAGGTAGGACTGAGTACTACTCCTTGTAAGGTGCCTAGTTGCATTATTTTAGTTTCACTCTTGTAGCCTCGGAACAGTGCAGAGGACTTCGGTTGGTAACATAGCCCCGTATCCATTGTAATAATTGTCCACCTAGATCCATTCTCGCTAATTCATACATAATCACTTCCCTATTAGCAATATCAAAGGCATTTTTTAAATCAAGAAATGTTGTGTACTTGTGCCTTTTATCTCCATGAACAGTAAGAAAGATTGTGATAGTTAAGTACACTTTTACAATGTGTGAAACCATTGATATCAGGTGACGTGGTAATAAAATGGGTCTTGTATTTCCTGGGTTTTGTAATGGGAAGTTTAATTGCAGTATTCAAAGATTGGTTGAGTTAATGCTATCCAAACTCATTTGATGAGATTCAAGAAGGTTTTTTCACACTTTTCTCTCAGCTTGGTCAGCATGTTGTGATTTTGACCTCACCTTGAGCTGTTTCTTGTAGTTTTCTTTGTAGCTCTTCTGAGTTCTTTCAGATTGAAAGGCTGGTCTAGTTCGTTAGGTAAGGCTAAAGCACCATCTTTATTATTTGTTTTTTCATCCAACTGCTTTGTCTTTGTTGGCGAGTCAGTTGCTTGAGGAAATTGAGTGGAACTGTCTCTTGAAGCAAATATATTTGCTATTCTTTCTGCTTCTACTCTGGACGTAAATGATGGGGCACAGCAGGTGGTGATTTCCCCAGCCCGACCTCGGCTCGAGTCCATTACTTCCAGTGGTCTACCCCACAAACGTATTCATAAAGTTTTACATGCTGTTCATTCAAATTGGGAATTTTCTCAAATATAAAATATTATAATAGCATATTGTGCATATATAGGCATAGGTTAGGTGTTTAGGTTCTGTTAGCGATTATTTGTATTTATATACGTGGGTGAAGCATTTATAGTGTTGAATAAAATAAAATTGAGTAAAGCACTTGATCAGGAAGTGTTCGAACGTCAACAGTTGAGTCGCGTGTAAACAGTTTTTCATTCATAAACAGGGGGTTTGGCGAGTGCATGGAAGCATTTTTGTATCTTTGGAGGATGGCTGTAGTGAAGCACTTGTTTCGGAAGTGTTCAGACAAAATCAGATGCGGGTTGTGCATGTGTAAAGTTTTTCATTCATAAACAGGTGGTGTGGCAGGTGGATTGAATCACCTTTGGGTCTTTGTTTGGAGGTCGGCCTGATTTTCCTTTGGCCCTGTTCATCTGCCTCCAGTTGTCACCCAAAGATGTATGCTGATTTAGCTTGGCACACCACTCGAGCCATTTGTCTTTGATTTTTCCCGTTTCTTCATACACTTGATCTTGGACAGGTCTAAGAAGTTTCAGATTATCTTCGTAGTTCCACTATGATCTTTTGTATGTAGTTACATTGTATATAGTATATTGTATGTAGTATATTGTATATCTTTAGTAGTTGTATGTAGTTACAAAATTCTTTTGTGCACAATTTAGTCTTATGATGTTCATTGATCACGTCACAGTAATACCATTGGTCTTGAAATGAACAAATCCACAAGGGCTGTGACGAGGATTCGAATCTACGTTCGAGAGCATCCCAGACGCTGCTTTAATCGACTGAGCTACGACATCGTAAAAGAATTGATACCAGAAGTTCTACTGAACTAAGTTGGATCCTGCAGCCTCTCCGAAACAAACCAGGGTTTTACACAATTCCCCCTTGCACTCGAGCTATGTCAATAGGCCGTTCTACCTCTTCGCCCTTACTTCATTACATACAGAAATCACAATAGCGTGATGCATCAACTGAACAAATCCAATGAAGTAAGGGCGAAGAGGTAGAGAACAGAGGTAGAACCTCTAGAACAGAGGTAGAACCTCTAGAACAGAGAGTAGAACCTCTAGAACAGAGGTAGAACCTCTAGAACAGAGGTAGAACCTCTAGAACAGAGGTAGAACCTCTAGAACAGAGGTAGAACCTCTAGAACAGAGGTAGAACCTCTAGAACAGAGGTAGAACCTCTAGAACAGAGGTAGAACCTCTAGAACAGAGGTAGAACCTCTAGAACAGAGGTAGAACCTCTAGAACAGAGGTAGAACCTCTAGAACAGAGGTAGAACCTCTAGAACAGAGGTAGAACCTCTAGAACAGAGGTAGAACCTCTAGAACAGAGGTAGAACCTCTAGAACAGAGGTAGAACCTCTAGAACAGAGGTAGAACCTCTAGAACAGAGGTAGAACCTCTAGAACAGAGGTAGAACCTCTAGAACAGAGGTAGAACCTCTAGAACAGAGGTAGAACCTCTAGAACAGAGGTTGAACCTCTAGAACTAGAACCTGCGCACATATCTCACCTACATAGGTGCATACCTCTGTCATCTGGGGAATCTTTAGCCGGTTCAGTGAACATTGTACCTTGCCCTACCGCAAGTACCTATCTGCCATCACTCCAGACCCTTGGGTATCCATGGGCGCTTGTACCAGAGGTCCCTCCTCTTGCTCAGTTGTTTGTCATTGTAGCTCAATGCTTCTTGTTGGGATAAGAGTCGGGAGAATCTGTTGGAATGCTCTCAATCTGTCGAGTAGAGGAAAAATTAAACATATATAATTTCACGTCTGTCTGTACCTGGGATTTAATGTGTTCTGCCGTTACCTCAGGTCTTACTGCTGCTCCGGCCAGACCGTCCACAATCTTGAGATGATCGTAGTTCAAACCTGTCGCCAAGTCGTTAGCTGGTACTACGTCTATCCCAGCTATAGGCAGGGTATCAACTACTGCCAACGCACATGTGCCACTGAAGTAGGGCGAGTCTAGGTGTACTTGCACTAAAGGGGCAGCATTCCGCGTAGAAGGAAACCCAACTATAACAACGTTTTGTATCCCGTCAACACTCACTCCCTCAGGTAACGAGTCTCTCACGATCAGGGACTGGGCTGCTCCACTATCTCTGAGCACTACAACCGATCTACTAGTATGATCACTCGCTGCATACCCACGTGAAGTGTGAGGGGCAAAGAATCCTGGTCCTTCTCTTCTCGTCATTAGAGACTGGGTTCCCACTGGTGGTGTCCTACAACCCATCAGCATTACTTCTCTGTGCGGGTCGTTACCTGTCCTTCCACGACACCTGGCAGCAACATGCTCTCTCTGTCTGCAAGTCCAACACACTGTTTCTCTCCTTGGGCTACGGTGTGTTGGTCTGTTAGGACTTGGCCTTCGGGGACTACCTGGGGGGCGTCTTCAAAGTACTTTGTGGGATGGGTCTCTTTCCTTCTGGGCGAGGTTTACCAAACAGTCGTGGGAAACACTTCGGGACATACCTGGTAGAGGGCCGATGAGTAAGGATGTACTCCTCGGCCATTATGGCTGCCGCACTCAAGGTCTCTACCTGCTGTAATTCTAGGTATGTCTTGAGATCTCCAGACAGACATTCCTTGAAGTCGTCCAACAATATGAGCTGCTCGAGTTGCTCCTTCGTCTCCACTTTACGAGACGCACACCATTCATGAAATACCCATTCCTTGATACTTGCAAACTCCGTGAAGGTGTGCTGAGGTCTTCTTCAGGTTCCGGAACTTCTGTCTTTAAGCTTCCGGTAGCAACTGGTAAGCCATCAGCACCACCACCTTCACAGCGTCGTAATCACTGGAGTTATATACCGACAATGTGGAGTATGCAATTTGGGCCTTCCCTGTCAGGACGGACTGAATGGTGATGGCCGAATTCTCCTTTGGCCAATCCAATGAAGCGGCTACCTACTCGAAGGCAGCGAAGAACTTGAAGACTTCTTTCTCATTGAATTTGGGAACCATCTTAATGTTCCTCACTGGATCGAAACTACTTGTTTCCCTTGTTTCTATCTGACCACCTAATCATAACACTTCTTACTCGGGTAGTCTTTCCTTCTCTCTTTCCTGTTTCTCGCTCTTCTCTTTCCCTTCTTTCTTGTGTGACGAGAAATGTAGGTGTTAAGGCAGTCTTCTCTATGGGTGGTGTAAATGCCAATCACATTAAAAAACAAAAAGAGAAACAAAGTGTTGACTGCTTGGTGGTTGTCTCCTGTGGTAAAGTGAAAGGGAAAAACACACAAAACAAATCGTATAAATAATGAACTTTAATTTACTTTATACAAATATAAACAAAATAAAGATAATCCCTTGGCTATGTACAGTGTGGATCAAAAATATACACAAAGACAAAACACTATAAAATAAAATAATGATTACGTTACTCTGCAGTAAGCAAGACAAAAATTAGTTAAAGGTGCGGAGAATAGTGGGCAGGCTGAAACCTCTACTAATATACAGGACGTATGCTTAGATAGAAGCATCAGCTCGAGAGCACAAGAATATTCCGAGGCCAACTGCTCGTGCGAGACTATATATAGATGATGCAGATGGCGCTGGACTCGTGTGAAGTCGCCGATTCACTAATGGGGAGAGTGTTGGTTTGAAGTGGTCGTTTGGTGATCGACGAGGTGGTGCACCGAGAGTGAGGGAGGGGGGTGAGGAGAGTGAGAGTAGGGTAGTGTACCCCCTGTAGAGACTTCTGTTATTCCACTTGTATACTATTCTTGAATGTGGTATCATTATGTTGCAGAAGTATAGAAGTAATGCGATGTAGGAAGGAGCAGGCTAAATCTCTCTTGAAAGAGATTACTGTCACAGCTCTCCCCCGAAGCCTGCTCTTACGGGTTAAGTTACTTCATTAGACGGTAGAGTGGTAGGAGTAGCTGCCTCTACCTCGTAGACTCTAAAGAGTGCGTCTGCTATGATGTTATCCGAGCCCTTAATGAAGAATAACTCCAGGTTAAAATTCTGCAGATACAGAGCCCAGCGTTGAAGATGTTGATTGCTGAATTGGGCTTGTTGCAGAAATCGTAAGGGATTGTGGTCTGAATAGATGGTAATGGACTGATTACCTTGAAGGTAATGTTCGAAATGTTGAAGGTTCAGGACGATGGAGAAGTTCTTTTTCTATGGTGCTGTAGTTCCTCTGATGAGGCTTCAATTTGTAGCTGTAGTAGCCGACTGGAAGAACCTCTTCGCCACGTTGTTGCATTAGAACGCCCCCGAAGCCGGTGCCACTTGCGTCGACATTGATGATGAAGGGCTTCGTAATATCTGGAGAGGCGAGAATGGGATTAGAACATACCAGAGACTCTACTTGTTCAAAGGCAATGGTCTGTTGAATGGTCCAATGATACCGTTGCTTGGGGCTGGTCAGATTAATCAGTGGTGTCGCTACAGTACTAAAATTTTTTACAGACCTACGATAGTAAGATTCAAGGCCAAGGAAGCGAAGGAGCTGCTTCCTGGTTGTAGGTTGTGGGTAATGCTGAATGGCTTGAGTATGAATGGCTAAAGGAGCTAGGCTGCCATTTCCTATCACATGACCAAGATAACGCACTTTACCTTTAGCAAAGGTGGACTTGCCCAAGTTGATGGTAAGGCCGGCTGTCAGGAGCTTGGAGAACAATCTTTGCAGCTGGAGCAGATGTTCGTTCCAGGTGTCAGTTGCCACAACGATGTCATCCAAGTAGGCGTAGGTGTAATCTAGGCCATGGATGACGCGGTTGAAAGCTCGCTGGAAGGTGGCCGGGGCATTACACAATCCAAAAGGAAGGCTTTCATATCTGTACAGGCCAAAAGGAGTGGTGAAGGCAGATATTTCCTTAGCCCGCTCATTCAGACTAATCTGATAGCAGCCCTTTAACAAGTCAATCTGGGAAAGATAAGTAGCGTTACCTACGGCATCAAGGATATCATCTATACCAGGTAAAGGGCAAGCATCCTTGACGGTCACGAGGTTGTTTCCTATAGTCTGTACATAATCGTACTTTACTGTGAGGTTTCGGCACCAAGATGCAGGGTGAGGCCCAAGGGAACTCACAAGGGGTGGCTAGCCCATGATCCAGAAGGTACTGTACCTAAGCATGCATAAGTTCCTTTTTGTACGGGCTGATGCGGTAGAAGGGTTGACGAATCGGCCGGGTATCGGGAAGTAGCTGGTTGTCGTGCTGAACCACATTACATTCCAGGGGATCATCGCTGAACAACTTCTGATGTTCTTGGAATACTCTGATGAGAGGAGCACTGTTATAGTCCTGCAAATATTTAGGAAGGTCTGTAAGAATTTCAGAGTTGGAAGGCACTGAGTTAGTGCTTTCGGGAGGAGA
This sequence comes from Procambarus virginalis, assembly GCA_020271785.1. Classification (NCBI taxonomy): domain Eukaryota; kingdom Metazoa; phylum Arthropoda; class Malacostraca; order Decapoda; family Cambaridae; genus Procambarus; species Procambarus virginalis. Next base: position 67,928,255 of record WNGS01001312.1, on the reverse strand, counting down.
AGCAGGGAAGGTCTCACTGTTGAGGTATGGATCTTAAAAGGTGGAGAGAGATACTAACACAGTCGGGTGTACCTTTATACTACTTCAAAAGATTGACGTGGCGCAACTGGGTCCTCTGCCGCCTATCTCGAGTCTCAAGAACATAGTTGTGGTTGTTTCTGCACTCCTTGATGCGGTAAGGTCCTGAAAACTTTTTTTGCAATGGAGAACCAGGGATCGGAAAATATGCTAAAACGAAGTCTCCCGCTTTAAATTTCCTGATTTTACTGTGTTTGTCAAAATGAGTCTTCATCCTATCTTGAGCTGTTAATAAATTATCATTGGCAAATTTATGCACTCGCTCTAGAATGTGCTTTAAGTTTTGAAGAAACTGTGGCACATACAGAGGGTCACTGAAGGTGGCATTATGTAGTCTTTAAAAGCTTTAAGAGGAGTACGGCACTTATGTCCATAGAGCATCTCATAAAGAGACACTCCTAGAGACTCATTTGGGAGACTTCTGAAAATGCACATGTCAAATTGTTTATCCCAGTCTTTCATAGTTTCATTGCAAAATTTCTTAAGGAGTGATTTTATAGTTTGGTGACTACGTTCAAGAGAACCTGTGAAGCAGGTTGATAGGGGCTGGACAATACGTGAGTAATGTTGAATTCTTCCAGTGTCTTATTAAAGAGATCACTGGTGAAGTTGGTGCCACAGTCACTTTGAATCTCCCGAGGAAATCCATATTGTGTAAAGATCTTAAACAGTTGCTTCACCACAGTAGCAGCCGTAATGTTCTTTACAGGAACTGCTTTGGGGAATCTGGTGGTTGGACACAGGATGGTTAGTATTAAAGTGTTGCAAGAACTGGTCCGGGGTAAAGGACCAACACAGTCTACAATGAGTCTGTGAAAGGGTTCCAAAGGCACCGGGATAGGAATCAAAGGAGCCTTAGAAATAGAGATGTTGGTTTTCCTGCCATCTAACATGTATGACACTGTTGTACATAAGTTTTTACATCCTTAATCATACCTGGCCAGTAATAGTCTTGTCTGATGGCGTGATAGGTTTTATTAAAACTGTAGTGAGAAAGTGCTCCATGGGCCAGGTGTAGAATATCAGGCCGTAAGCTGGTGGGAACTATTAGCTGGTCGACATTAGCCCAATTGTCATCCTCGGTTAGTTTACTGGGTCGGTACCTCCGGTAGAGCAATTGGTTCTCTAAAAAAAAAAAAAAAAACAGGAATACTATCAGATTGAGTCTCGGCCTGGAAGAATAATGGTGTTAATGAGGGATCCTCCCTCTGCAACTTACGGAACGCCTGCATAGTGAGATTCGGTGGCAGATTCTGATGGTCTTGAGGGACAGCTGTAGAAGCAGTCAGCTATTTGCGGGCGTGCCGCTTGCGCACGGGTTGTCACCAAAATTGGAAGAGGGACTTCATCACTTTTTTGGACCTCTGCTGGAATATACTTCTGGATGGAGTTTTCCACGATGTCATGTTCACAGAAAACGGTACCATCCGTTTTCTATGTGCTGTGGCTCAGACGTCAGCAGCAAGTAAACACGAGCATACAGGACGCCCGCCAAGCTTGGTAGCTACTAGTCATGTAATCGTTTATAAGTATTAAAGTCAGTAACCAAGCAATGGCTTTATATCAACCCTACAACCAAGACTTCCTCAGCTACACACAAACACCACACTGGCAACGAGGATGAACAGGGAACACAGGTATTTGTTCAGCTTAAAACACAAGGAAGAACATGCTGTCTCGCTCCCGGAGGAGGAAGTAGAGCTGTCTGTGAGCACCATACCCGATGCTGTGTGCTAACCAGTGCAGTGCTGACTGAAGCTGTGTACTGAGGAATCTGCCGATGCCGTGTACGAAACGACGCTTTGATGTTGTATACAAAACGCGATGTTTTGTATACGAAACGCGCTATGTGCTACAATTCTTCACGCTGTGAACAACTGCTGTACCAACTGCTAACAACTGCTGTACCAACTGCTGTGTTGCTGTGAGTAGGAACAACACATGTACACAAGGGCTAGGTAAGACATCAGTTGGTGCTATATTGTGCACTGTTGTGAACTTTTGCATTAAAATGCTTGTGTGCTTTGCAAAATTGAAGTAATTACAGTGAATTCTTAACTAACATATAGAGTGCAGTAAGTGTTTAGTATTCTGAGGATCATTTAAATGATAAGTTTACATTTATTCTGTAAAAATGGCAAAAATACCTCGGTTTCCTGCATTTGATCCTGACTGACCAGACAAACCTGTCAGAGGTGGGTCAAATGGCTTAAAAGGTTTGAAAATTTGTTGATAGTTTCTGACATCAAAAGTGCTGAAAGAAAGCGTGCCTTTCTACTTCATTATGCAGGTGATAGAGTTTGTGACATCTTTGATACACTGAAAGTCACTGGTGGTGCCAAAGATTATAACACTGCCAAAGCCAAATTAACAGAACATTTCAAACCAAGAGAAAATACTGCAATGGAAATTATGCATTTCAGGAGAGCCAAACAACTCTAATGAAACTGTGGATCAATACCATACACGTCTGCAGGGTTTAGCAGCCCATTGTGAGTTTGCTGATGTTGACAAAGAAATCAAACAGCAAATAATTGAAACATGCACATCTACACATCTCCGTCGAAGAGCTCTAGAACTTGATGATGAAAGTTCTCTTACCAAAATACTGGATATTTCTCGTCGAATGGAAGATACTGCACGTGATGCTCGTGTCATGGAGTGCAGTGCCAACAACGGTTCTGCCACTGTTACTAACAGTGATGAGGTATATAAGGTTCAGGGAGTACACCGTGATCATAGAAGATATCATGCCAAACCTAACAGTAAATTGAGCCGAGAACCACATCACAACTGTAGTCATGGAACAAGACTCAAGCAGTCACAACGACTCACATCAGAGGGTGTCAACAATAAATGTTACAATTGTGGAGAAGACTACCCACACCAAGATAATGTTTGTCCTGCTCAAGGTAAGAAATGCAATGAGTGTAGAAAACTAGATCATTTTGGTGCTACGTGTCGTTCCGCACTAAAGAAACCACAATCAATGAATAAAATCACTGTACGAGGATCAGGTCATAGGGGTCGAGGTGGCAAACAGAATATTGCACCTCAAATCCAGAATGTTAATAATAAACAAAACTTGTCATTACAACCAGTCTCAGATGACAGTGAATATGATTACATTTATGGAGTACAATCAATCTCAGAATGGAATGATCTTCCAAACAACCCAGTGACTATAGTATACATTGCTGGTATTTGTCTCAGTTCTCATTGACACTGGATCAAACATTGACACCATTGCTGAATGCCACTATGAGAAATTTAAAAAAGTTCCCAAAGCTTGAAAACCATAATGGCAAAGCCACTGCCTATGCTTCAAAGGTAGCCTTGCCAGTGATTAGAACTTTCACTGCAGAGATTAAGTCAAAGAATGCAATGCTCACTACTACTTTCCATGTTGTTAGGAATGCAAAGGAGAGTCTACTCAGTTACAAGACTTCAACCACTTAGGGCTACTTCAGCTTTCTAATGCTGTAGCAGTGGAATCTGCAAACAATGTTTATGCAATTGTTGCTGAATTTTTTGATCGATTTGAACCTACAGATTGTTCTACTGATAGCAAAGTTCATCTGCACATCAACCCAGATGTAATTCAAGTTGCCGAGGAATATGTACACTGTAACCTGTGATGCAGTCCCTAAGGCTCTCACTCTTGATGAAATCCATACTGCAACCCTCGAGGACCCAACTCTGCAAGCAACAGTGGATGCATTGACTAAGAAAAAGTTTCCACGCATCCCACCCTCAGGAGTTGACCAAGATGCTTTCAAAGCACTTGAACGCATCCAGACAGAATTAAGTGTTACGCAATAATGCGACACCGTGCTGCGAGGTACTCGTATCGTCATTCCAGCTGTTCTCCAGCAACGTGCTCTGAAGCTTGCACATCAAGGACACCAAGGTCTTGTTAGGACCAAACAGCTGCTACGAGGAAAGGTGTGGTTTCCTGGCATTGATCGTCAAGCAAAGGACATGCATGATGCCTGTATCCCTTGCCAAGCTGCAGTGGATACTTAAAGACCAACACCTCTACAACCTTCACCAGTATCTGCTGCACCATGGACGGAAGTATCGATGGACTTCTGTGGACCGCTACCAACTGGAGAGTACTTTATGGTAGTCATTGATGATCACTCACGTTATCCAGAAGTAGAAATCATCACTTCCACATCTGCAAAGGCCGCCATCCCGAAAATCGACAAGATCTTTTCAAACTTTGGCATTCCTGAAGTTGTCAAGACGGACAATGGACCGCCATTCAATGGTTAAGACTTCGTCAACTTTGCTGAGCATATTGGATTCAAACACCGCCGTGTGATGCCACTACATCTTCAAGCAAATGGAGAAGTAGAGAGATTCATGCAACCTCTCATGAAAGCGGTACGCTGTGCTCATGCCGAAGGACGATCCTAGAAACAAGCTATGTATGCTTTTTTCAGCAACTACCGTGCAACACCGCATGGAACACTGGGCAAGTCGCCTGGCGAACTTTTATTTGGACGTCCTACGAGGATCTCGCTACCTGTCATGCGAGCCGAGGTAATGGATAAACGTCTCGCTCAGAAGGATGCACTAGCCAAGGACAAAATGAAAATTGCTCATGATCAACGTGCAAAGGAAAGATTCATTAAGGTTGGAGATACTGTTCTCGTTAAAAAGAAAGAGGGAAAGCTAGATATGCCGTATGATACAAAAGCATATAAAGTGATTAGTATAAAAGGAACTATGGTAACAGCGAGTAATAGAGATCATAGTATAACATGTAATATGGCTTATTTCAAAGTGATTCCAACTAGTGTAGAAAATGATGAAGTGAAAAGTCGTACAAAGGAAAAAGAAAAAATGAGCTATAACTCGGTAAACAATTCATCAAGGGATATTCTTGTATTTGGGGACTCTCGTCCTAAACGTCATGTTAAACGCCCTACACGGTTTGATGATTGTGTTCCCATGTAATGCAAAGTATTTACTTATTATGCTAAACTAAATTTAATATTGTTTGAATAATGCAGATCTCTCATAAAATATTTTGTAACTTTATATTAGTTTCTTTCATGTTTGTTTAACATTATATTTGTATTTTTAACATTGAAATCCTTTGTGGTAAAGATTAAGTTGTTTAAATTCTTTGTGTGCTTAATTAATGTTAAATGTATGCAATATCTCTTGATATGTTAATAACTTACTTTGTGTTAATAACTTTGCTTTGTGCTACAAGCATGGTAGACATCCTGTATTCATTCTTTTTAAAGAAAAGGAGGGATGTCATGTTCACAGAAAACGGTACCATCCGTTTTCTATGTGCTGCGACTCAGATGCCAGCAGGAGGTAAACAAGAGCGTACAGGACACCCGCCAAGCTTGGTAGCTACTAGTCATGTAATCGTTTATAAGTATTAAAGTCAGGAACCAAGCAATGGCTTTGTCAACCCTACAACCAAGACTTCCTCAGCTACACACAAACACCACACACGACAGTCACATACCTGGGATTTGTCCATGATGATCAAGTTGGAAGGTTGTAGATCTTCGGCCTAGTCGTTGCCCAGGAGAAGTTGTACCCCTGACATGGGAAAAGGCTTTTCCCGGATGGTGACTTGGACTTCACCTTGTACGAAAGGACAATCCAGGTGGACTCTGGCGAGTGGATACGGAGTGGTAGCAGTGAGGTCTGTGATAAGGACCGTCTCCCCAATGTAGGTGATGTTAGGCACAGCCGATTTCAAAATTATAGACTGAAGAGCAGCTGTGTCCCTCAAGATCTTCACTTTGAAACATCCCTCAGAATCTGTACTGTTGGCAGAGAGAGTTCCAGAGTATAAGTGTTTGCTGAAGAGAGAGAGATCATTAACAGGAACACTAATATTCATCACAGGCTTACCGGCCTTAGGAGGAGTCGGTTTGGGTTTAGGAGTTTCACTATAGCCTTTGTATTGGGCTTTTCCACATTTATCTATGGTATGTCCGTAGTGCTTGTAATACCTACAATATAATTGAGAGTTTGCTTGATTGGTACTCACTTTATCATAATTAGACCAAGACTTCTTAATGAAAGATGTCAGCTGTTAACCTGTGTATAAGACTGTAGGTGTCAGCCGACTTCGCACATCTGATGAGGTCGGTTTCCTCTTTGTCTGCTAAGTGAAGACGAATGGAAGCAGGAACACGTCGAAAGAATTCCTCGACTAGAATGAGGTTGACGAGGTCTGAAAATGTAGAAACATGGGCTGCTTCCAGCCATTTCATGAAATATCTTTTCTTAGTATTGGCAAATTCTAAATAGGTGGTGTCACTTGCCATTAGATAATCGCGGAATTTTCGTTTGTAGCTTTCGGTGGAGAGAAGGTAGGTGTCTAGAACGGCTTGCTTTAGGATCTTTTAGTCTCTCTGACGGTAAGGTACTGAGAGTAACCGCAGCTCTACCTGCGAGATGTACTCTGAGAAGTATAGACCACTGATCTTCAGACCAGCTAAGTTTTTTAGCTAGGGCCTCAAAAGTAGTAAAAAACGCATGTCTCAACGAATGGTGGCATTAACTTACTTGCCTGGGAGATGCTAAAGCTTACTGGAGGACTGACCGTTTGTGGTTGGCGTGTCCTTTCCAATTCCACTTCCTTTCTTTTCTGTTCTACAAAGACATCGGCTTGTTTTTCTGTGGCTACTAGTTGAAATTCGGCCTTTCTCTTCGCAAGGTCGTACTCTAGTTCTTCTTTATGTCTTGCAGCTTGTTCTTTCTGGTGTTCACGCTCAAGGGCAGCCTCGCATTCCTTTAGGGCAGCCTCGCATTCCTTTAGGGCAGCCTCGCATTCCTTGAATTGTCGAGCTTCTTTCTGGTGTTCACGCTCAAGGGCAGCCTCGCATTCCTTTAGGGCAGCCTCACGTTCCTTGAATTGTAGAGCTTCTTGTTGGCGTTCACGCTCTTGGGTGGCAAGTTGTCGTTGTTGTTGTTCTTTCAGACGTTCACGTTCGGCATTAGCGAGTTCTAACTTCAACTTCATAGCTGCTAGTATGCCAGTCTGTAATGGAATAGTTTTTGTGAGAATCAGAGTCTATACTTCTTTTATCTAAGAGGTAGTCAAGGATAAAGTTATGCAAATCACTTTTGGTGGCTCCATGGGGAACATCCAGGTGGTACTCATGTGCTAGAGTTTTTGTAATTCTTTCTTCTTGGCACTAATTAAGTTCCCTACTTCATTTGCTGGATCACTACGAAATGCTGAGACGAAATATTTTGAGATCAAACAGATGTACAGAGAATATACCTGTGGTATTATAAGTGTCAGTAACAGGATGATGTGGCAACTGGTGACTATCCTGCAGGAATTCAATCGTTAATGTGAAAACAATTAACGTTAATATTAGATGTTAGGTGATTAAATAATGAAAATGCAGGGAAATCTTGTACCCGGCACTCTATATTCGAGAATAAGGGCAAGAAAATCCTACTAAAATAAATTAACTTTGACAGTTTCAAAAGTGAGAGGTAGTCCAAAAACGTAGGGATACCTTGCCAGGTCTCTATAGGACAGAAGCAAGGGGTTTCCTACTTAACTAGATGACACTTACAGAATTAGCGTTCTTTGTGCTCTGGAAAAGAATGCTAATTCCCTACCTGTGTAAGTATCGTAATCTCTGACCGACGCGTATAGGTGCAAGGTCAACTGGTGACAAGAACTATTGTTGAGGTCCCAACTAAACAGCGTAGTCCATGCGAGAGGAACTATGGCCCTCTACATCCTCCTTCGGTCGGATTACAGAAGATAGGGTACATGTCCCAAAGAGAAACCAAAGTACCGGGGTGCCAAAGGGGTGATCTGCCGTAAATGAGAAATATTATAGGGACGAGAATACGGTGGAATACACGAGTAATAACACCAAGGGGTGAATAACCAATTAAGAGAGTGACTGTGGCCACCAGACATCACGTAATCCACAGTCGTCCAACAATTATAAAATGTTACTTGGAAAGCACAAAATACACAGCACCATAAAATGTTACTTGGAAAGCACAAAATACACAGCACCATAAAATTTGTTGAAAGTTATGAAATTATTGAAAAGGCAATGTGTAACAAAGCCAATTACACTTACTGCAAATTGAAATAATTGGTCTAGTATCAGTACCCGAGTAGTTCTTCAAAGACAAACCTTATTGTGAAGAGAAATCCCGGACGGGCCCCCATTAATGTGATGAGAAATGTAGGTGTTAAGGCAGTCTTTTCTATGGCTGGTGTAAATGCCAATCACATTAAAAAACAAGAGAAACAAAATGTTGACTGCTTTGCGGTTGTCTCCTGTGGTAAAGTGAAAGGGAAAAACACGCAAAACATAGCTTATAAATAATGAACTTTACTTTAAACAAATATAAACAAAATAAAGATAATCCCTTCGCTATGTACAGTGCAGATCAAAAATATACACAGACAAAACACAATGTAAAATAAAATAATGATTACGTTACTCTGCAATAAGCAAGACAAAAACTAGTTAAAGGTACTGAGAATAGTGGGCTGGCTGAAACCTCTACTAATACACAGGATGTATGCCTAGACAGAAGCGTCAGCTTGAGAGCACAAGAATATTCTGAGGCCAACTGCTCGTGCGAGACTATATATAGGCGATGCAGATGGCGCAAGAGTCGCTGATTCACTAATGGGGAGAGCGTTGGTTTGAAGTGGTCATTTGGTGATCGACAAGGTGGTGCGCCAACAGTGAGGGGGGGGGGGGGTATGAGGAGAGTGAGAGTAAGGTAGTGTACCCCCTGTAGAGACGTCTGTTGTTCCACTTGTATACTATTCTTGAATGTGGTATCGTGATGTTCCAGAAGTATAGAAGTAACACGATGTAGGAAGGAGCAGGCTAAATCTCTCTTGAAAGAGATTACTGTCACACTTGTCTCTCTCGTTCTTCCCTTTTTCTTTTTTCTTGTCTTTCCTTCTCTTTTTCTTGTAATTCTAAACATTGAATTTCCATTTCCGTCTTTCAAAACCATTTCCTTTTCTTTCATTTCTCATTCTATTTCTAATTTTTTCCACTCTCTCGCGATTGACTTCCAATGCACGCATTTTCACAGTGAGATGGCTGATATTCAATTCATTAGTATCACTCTCACCATTACTGCTTTTGTCTTCCTTTTCAGTGGAAGCCATTACATTTTCCTTTTGTACCTGGTGCCTCGCTTTCCTGCTTCTCCTCTGCCTTTAAGTGCCTATGAACATTCGACAAGATTTCAGCACGGGACTCACTCTCACGTACTTTGATTCCTAAATAGGCACATAATAGCACAAGTTCCTGCTTTACCAGATAGTTCAATCTAGCAAGACAGTCCTCTTTGTTCAGAAATTCCTGAACATCGTCTAGATTGTCAATGGTTTCTCTCTCTGCCATATTGTCACTATACACTGTGCACGAGCATGCAACACTGCACTTAACTCTTCACACAGAGCACCGCACAGGACATTTAACGTCCTAACAAATAACGAACAGGGGAGTTATTCACAGGGCATTGCACTACTACACCACCCTTATCAAATGCACTGGACAAGAGATCGAATCCCGCTGGGGATGCCAATTATGTTACGGCCACTGAGGGTCGCAACCAGGTTCTTTGATGGTAGAACCAAAATAATAGTATCCGACCCCAAGTTGGTAGTATGCTTTCAAGAAAGTGGCTATGTAGTGCATAGAAAAAGAGGGGATGAACAAAACACTGTTCCTTTTGTCAACTGATTAAATATCTTTCCACCTCCTTTAAGTATGTATATGTACACCGTCACCATAAATAATATATAAAGAACAGATAGGCTATTTCTACACTTATACAATCCTTTCGCTCAGGATATCAAATGTGTTCACGTGCAGAGTTCATCAATCCCCAGTATTTCTTCACTGTCCAGTAGCGTATCCAACCTTACTGGGAAGAACACCGGCGAGTTCACCAGTATGTGGGCCAGCCCACCGACAGTGTAATGAGGTGCCTGTACCCCAACGACCACTCTCCAGTTCCTCACTGGCAGAGCACCTCAGCCACACGATGAGCGGGGTCACAAACAGGGGTAGCGATCCCCTGGCAGTAGCCTGTAGTGACCAGCTAGCAGCACTACTCAACAGGCACCTCCATGTCGTCAGTCTCTGCCCTAAGCCAGTCCCAAAGGTACGCAGATCTTTTCAACACTAAAGCACTTGCAGCTACCACACTGCTTCATCGGCGGCGGCGGCGGCTTACTTGGTCGCTACCAGGACCATGTAGGGAGACTGGACTGCCCAAGATGAACTGCCGTCTCCAGTACCGCTATCCCCAGACGCCACCTCTGTGGACACAAAAACGTCATCAATGATCTTGCCGATACTGGTGAACTAGGAAATACCACTAACCCACTGGAGAGTTGACATTGTGCTCTGTAGCACACACTAGGTGGCGCTGGTCTTGATCCGTCACCTCACCAGAGGTCACTCACAACGACCCCTCTGACTGACCAAGGCAGGAATCTTTAGCCATTTGCAAGTACTAGATAACCACCACCAGATGGCATTGTCCACATTATGTACTATTCTCGGGGAGTTCGGGTGCTGACCCTTAGATGGCGCTGGAACTGCCATTCTAGCCCCTGACAAGGACAACGAGTCCATAAAAAGGAGCAATTCACTTCAAGCGTATTGATCACCCGTCATGATAATAGGCATGGTGACTACTATTGCGAAGATTGCAGGTATCCAGATCATGTTCTCTATAACTCCTGTATACATTAAAAAATGGACAGCATCGAGTTAATAATAATACTAATAATAATAATATAAATAAATCAATATTAATAGTAATAATAATAATAATAATAATAATAAAAATTGCTTTATTTGCAAGAAGGTACAATGGGTTGGTGAGATTACATAGGAATCGTATTTTAACGTACGTGCAAAGTTACTAGCACGTATTGTTTCGGAAAGACTCGTGTTCCTCATGGGGGCAGAGAGTTCCTCATGGTGAGATCAACTCCCATAACTTCGGCGACCTCACCACAGTTTGGCAAATCTGGCGTGGCAGACTGACGTGGCATTAATGATTTTTTACTTGAATTGAAATGCCTCTGGTGACACCTTGTACAAATGAGCAGTGGTAAACTTGATACCCTGGGATATTGATAATTTTTTGTCTTGATAAGTGTTACTTGAAGTAAAACTATTTCAATGGTGTCCTTGAGAAGCACTGCTGAGTGTGTGAGCTTTGTTTTTAAAACCTTGAATATTCCATTGTTTAATACTGAGATTGCCGTTATTGTCCATTATGATGTCGGAGTTGAATCCATCGATTCCATGATCTTTTACTTAACATATGGAGCCTCCCTAACCCTGAACACTTAATCTTTCTTTTTAGGTCGGTCAGATCTGGCAAGGTTTCCCCTAGTTAGGTTTGGTTTGGTTCCTTGGGTACCTCTCTTCTTCCTTGAGTTTCTCTCTAACTGGGTGGTCCTCATCATCATCACGGCCCTTGTGGATTTGTTCATAAGTTGTACTTGATTGACTTTCATCTCTTCCAGGCTATCATCGGTGGTGTGATTTTTTTAGTGCTTGTGGGTGGCTTGAGTCATATCTGAGGTAAGCGTGATGGTTTGTCGGCTAGTAGTAGGCTGTCATTTGCAGGGTTCTGTGTCTCTTCAATACATACTGTGGTGTCTAGGAATGGGATTGATGTCTCGCTCCTCTCGAGGGTGAAGTTTAGGTTGTCGTGTACTATGTTTGTCCGCGTGGAAAATCTCTTGTCTGTTTTCACCTTCCATTATCCCAAAAATGTCCATACATCGAAAATAGCTTAATGGTGCATTCCGTCACTTCATTCTCCTCCTTTCCAGGGTTATGTGGACGAAAATTTCTGCTATTGGTATTATACTCGAGGCTCCTATTGGCATTCCCTTGGTCTGTATGTTGCTCCGTTGAAATTTAGAATCGTGTCCAGCATCACATAAAAGATGGTTTCTTCGAGGAGATATCTTGTAGGCATTCTCCTGACCCCCTGCTTCTCCGAGCTTCTCTGTTATTCTTTTGTTTTCTTCAAAGAAGGTTGCTACCCCTCTGGCTGCCTCTATCTGCAGGTATGTTTGGGTATAACGATACCTCATCCAGAAAGAAGAATAGGGATCTGTCTTATATTGGTCCCTCTATTTCTGCTAGTTTATGAAATCGGTGGTGTCCTTCAGTCATTCCGGTAGGAGTTTAAGGAGTGGGTTTAGTAGGGCCGTGCAAATCCAATCTACCGGTCTCGTTGGTGCTCTGCATTCACTCAGTACGGTCTTCCTTACCATGTGTGTGTGTCCTCGTTGATCATTTTGTGTATCTTCGGTAGGAGATACATTTCCGGGATTGTCGAGTAAAAGGGTATGATGAAATCTTCCCTGCTGTTGACTATTATTTTCGTAGTTTTAGTACTATTCTTCACCATCTCCTGTGTGCATTTCTTAACGCTGCCTGCGGGTCCCTGATCAATTTATAGGTTAACGTATCTTCCAATTGGCTTTGCCTTTCTCGTTTGTAGTTTTCTCTTCCATATCGCTGTCACTGTCTCCCCCTTTATCAGCTGGCTTTATTACTATATCTCTACTATTTTTCAAGAATGACGGGGGTCTCCTCGCGTTGTAGGTTGAATCTCTCTTCTCGACTATATGTCTAAGTTCTAGTTTATCTCATGGATTTTGGTCCTCAGTCCCTGCAGTTTGTAGTTTGGATGCGTCTGTGTCCGTGGTGAGTGTAGATATCTGTAGGAGAGGGAGATTGAGACCAACCGGCAGTAGAATCATTACCCGCCAAACACACAGCGAAACTACGACGTTGCTACAACGTTCGAACAAGTTTAAACACCTCCTAACCAGTTATAACAACCAATATAGCAAGTTGAAACAACGTTCTAATACGTCATAAACACGTTAAGCCAAAGATGTAACAACTTTATTACAAGTTGTAACAAGCGGAAAATAGTGACAGTTACGGTTTGTGTTTCCAGGGTAAGCATCTCTCAAGTTCTGTCATAGTTTGCTGCAGAATGTTTATACCTTAATCTAGCTCCACTGTTGTCAACGGATTTCAGACGTGTCTCGCCGGTGATCCAAGAACAAAGGAGACATCGTGCTAGTAAGGCCCTTTAAATATTCAGTTTGCCTTCTGTGACCACTGTCACAAAAGTACTAGTTGTTTACTAGTTTATCCACCTGTTGTTGGGTCCTCCGTTATTGTAATTTAGATTCCTTCCATAGTTGCGTCCTCCTTGATTTAAATTGTTCCCGTTGTTGCCGTAATTACCTTTAACAGTAGTGTGTATGTGGCCATGGCTGTCTTGGCTAAACCTAGGTTTGTCTCGGATGAATGCGTCTAGGGTGAGCATCAGGGGCAGATCTGTTGAGGAAAAAGGACAGAGACCCCCAGGTAGACCGGCACTTTCCAGTCATACTGCCTGTTGGATTTGGACAAGTTTATTCATTAATAAACTCTATTGTTGTAAAGATCGGTTTGATCAGTGCTATTATGTCAATCTCACTGTGTTAGGTATCCCTCAAGTGGGTATGTTTCCTCACTCTCCATTATGCTATTGGCCAGACTTATCAGCTGACTTTCTGGGAGTAGGTCTTCTTTTAAGCCCTTGAAAGGGGAGGTATGCCAGGGCACCTTGTCCTGGTACTGACCAGATCCTCCANTCAGTAAAGCACTTGATCAGGAAGTGTTCGAACGTCAACAGTTGAGTCGCGTGTAAACAGTTTTTCATTCATAAACAGGGGTTTGGCGAGTGCATGGAAGCATTTTTGTATCATTGTTTGGAGGATGGGCTGTAATGAAGCACTTGTTTCTAAAGTGTTCAAACGAAATCAGATGCGGCTTGTGTATGTGTAAAGTTTTTCATTCATAAACAGGTGGTGTGGCATGTGGATTGAATCACCTTTGGGTCTTTGTTTAGAGATCGGGCTGATTTTCCTTTGGCCCTGTTCATCTGCCTCCAGTTGTCACCCAAAGATGTATGCTGATTTAGCTTGGGACACCACTCGAGCCATTTTCTTTGATTTTTCCTGTTTCTTCACACTTGATCTTGGACAGGTCTAAGAAGTTTCAGATTATCTTCGTAGTTCCACTATGATCTTTTGTATGTAGTTACATTGTATATAGTATATTGTATGTAGTATATTGTATATCTTTAGTAGTTGTATGTAGTTACAAAATTCTTTTGTGCACAATTTAGTCTTATGATGTTCATTGATCACGTCACAGTAATACCATTGGTCAGGAAATGAACAAATCCACAAAGACCGTGACGAGGATTCGAACCTACGTCCGAGAGCATCCCAGACACTGCTTTAATCGACTGAGCTACGACATCGTAAAAGAATTGAAACCAGAAGTTCTACTGAATTAACTTGGATCCTGCAACCTCTCCAAAACACAAACCAGGGTTTTACACAATTCCCCCATGCACTCGAGCTATGTCAATAGGCCGTTCTACCTCTTTGCCCTTACTTCATTACACACAGAAATCACAATAGCGTGATGCATCAAATGAACAAATCCAATAATGAAGTGAGGGCGAAGAGGTAGAACGGCCTATTGACATGGCTCGAGTGCATGGGGGAATTGTGTAAAACCCTGATTTGTCTGAGAGGCTGCATGATCTAAGTTCAGTAGAACTTGTGGTTACAATTCTTTTACCATATCGTAGCTCAGTCGATTAAGGCAGCGTCTGGGATGCTCTCGAATGTAGGATCGAACCCTCGTCCCAACCATTGGTCTCGTTGTTGGGTAACTATTTTGTTCTTGAGGATGGAGTGATTTCCTTATCTGTATTGCATTTACTCTTTCCATCTCTTCAATGTTGTAGTTGTTGTTGTTTTGGTGCCAGTGTTCAAGAGATTCCTGAAACTTCGTCTAACCTGTTGGTAAAATCCCATTCGAGCTCAGGAGTTGGAGGTCTGGGAGGTTTTGTTGTAATAATAATAGTTCTTGTTGCAAATTGGTCACTAGTCCGTACATGGTCAACTAACCAATGAAACAACTCGTAAATACTAGTGGAGATCAACGTGAATTTCAGCTTCCTCCCCCCCCCCCCCAAAAAAAAAAAAACACCACCAATATGGGTTGGTTCAATCGAGTTAAGCAGACGGACTAAAGGCACTTCATTCAAAAGATGTTAAATATATGTTCTGTTGGTTTCGATTCTTGGTGAATCAAGTAGTTTTACGGCCACCATGGGTCGCAACCGGGTTCTTTGATGGTAGAACGAAAATGATAGCGTACTACCGACTTGGGGTCGGATACTATCAAGAAAGTGGCTATGTAGTGCATAAAAAAGGAGGGGATGGACAAAACACTATTCCTTCCATCAATGTCTTATATATACTTAACGGTGGTGGAAAGATATATATGTACACCGTTACAATAAATATGTAAAGAATAGATAGGCTATTTCTACACATATGCACAATCCTTTTCTCAGGATACCAAATGTGTTCACGTGCTGAATTCGTCAATCACCAGTAATTCTTCACTGTCCAGTAGCGTATCCAACCTTCCTGGGAAGAACACCGGCGAGTTCACCTGTACGTGGGCCAGCCCACTGACAGTGTACTCACCTAGTACTCACCTAGTTGTGCTTGCGGGGGTTGAGCTCTGGCTCTTTGGTCCCGCCTCTCAACCGTCAATCAACAGGTGTACAGTTTCCTGAGCCTAATGGGCTCTATCATATCTGACATATCATAGTGTCATGAGGTGCCTGTACCCCAACGACCGCTCTCCAGCTCCTCACTGGCAGAGTACCTCAGCCGCACTCTGAACGGGGTCACAAACTAATACAGGGGTAGCGATCCCCTGGCAGTAGCCTGTAGTGACCAGCTAGCATCACCATATCAGTCTCTGCCCTAAGCCAGTCCCAAAGGTACGCCGATCTTTTCAACACTAAAGCACTATCAGCTGCCACACTGCTTCATCGACGGCGGCTTACTTGGTCGTTTCCAGGACCATGTAGGGAGACTCTGTGCTGCACAAGATGAACTGCCGTCTCCAGTACTGCTGTCCCAGGCGTCATCTCTGTGGACACAAAAACGTCATCAATGATCGTGCCGATACTGGTGAACTAGGAAATACCACTAACCCTCTGGGGAGTTGACATTGTGCTCTGTAGCACACACTAGGTGGCACTAGTCTTGATGCGTCACCTCACCAGAGGTCACTCACAACGACCCCTCTGGCTGACCAAGGCAGGAATCTTTAGCCATTTGCAAGTACTAGATAACCACCACCAGATGGCATTGCCCACATTATGTACTATTACCGGGGAGTTAGGGTGCGGACTCTTAGATGGTGCTGTAACTGCCACTCTATCCCCTGACAAGGGCGACGAGTCTGTAACACCTCCCCACCAAAAGGAATTTGGTTTGGTCCTAAAAAGAAAAAACAAATTAGTATCGTGCAGTCTCGCCCATAGGACGTATGCAGATCATGGACTGCAATAACGAGGAAGTCCTGTCCGATGAACTGCCTTAACTGAGAGGCCTGGCACAGAGGGAATTCTAATATCTTGGGCAATGACGCGACTGATGTTCTTGTCAGGAGCCCAGTTACCTTACATGGCTTCGTAAATAGCATCGAGGTTCTGCAGAGGAGCAATGAACTGGGGCCAACAGACCACATCTCCCTGCATCGTGGTACCACTGCTGATTGAGTGCAGAAGGCGTTTCTTGCACTGATCTGGTGGTCCCTCAGGGAGATAGGATCCTGAAATACAGGGGACAGATGATTTGAGGTAACGGGGACAGTCCGGAAATACGTACTTACGGTCTGACAGCTTACTAGGCCAGCACATATTACCACCAGGACCGTCTGTACAATACTGAGGAATGTGTTCGCTTATCCACCGTCAGGTCGACCAACGTTCCGAATAATGTTGAATCCAAGCTCACCAATTACGCGGGGGTGTCAACCTGTCGGGAACAGTCATTTATTAAAACCTTTATTTGACTCCCTGTATCATCAATCACCTTCTGGGTCCCTCCTTCGGCTGTAATACTTGTAGGGCGAATGTCCGGTCCCTGGTGTGTCTACGATATTCACAGAAGTCATCATCTGACGGTTCTTCCACTGATCTTTGCTTAGAGCAAACACGAGAACAATACAAAATACCATTAAGGATTACTTGGCGAATTGAGGAATAACTTTCACGAGCCTGTAATATCCATAGCCGGCTATATCCAGTAGCCTGGTTTGGACCAAGGAGGGCACTAAAACCTGCGCACATATCTCACCTACATAGGTACATACCTCTGACATCTGGGGAATCTTTAGCCGGTTCAGTGAACATTGTACCTTGCCCTACCGCAAGTACCTATCTGCCGTCACTCCAGACCCTTGGATATCCATGGGTGCTTGTACCAGAGGTCCCTCCTCTTGCTCAGTTGTTTGTCACTGTAGCCCAATGCTTCTTGTCGGCATAAGAGTCGGGAGAATCTGTTGGAATGCCCTCAATCTGTTGAGTAGAGGAAAAATTAAACATATTATATAATTTCACGTCTGTCTGTACTTGGGATGTAATGTGTTCTGCCATTACCTCAGGTCTTACTGCTGCTCCGGCCGGATCATCCACAATCTTGATGATCGTAGTTCAAACCTGTCGCCAAGTCGTTAGCTGGTACTACGTCTATCCCAGCTATAGGCAGGGTATCAACTACTACCAATGCACATGTGCCACTGAAGTAGGGCGAGTCTAGGTGTACTTGCACTAAAGGGGCAACATTCTGCGTAGAAGGAAACCCAACTATAACAACGTTTTGTATCCCGTCAGCACTCGCTCCCTCAGGTAACGAGTCTCTCACGATCAGGGACTGGGCTGCTCCACTATCTCTGAGCACTACAACCGATCTACTAGTATGATCACTCGCTACATACCCACGTGAAGTGTGAGGGGCAAAGAATCCTGGTCCTTCTCTACTCGTCATTAGAGACTGGGTTCCCACTGGTGGTGTCCTACAACCCATCAGCATTACTTCTCTGTGCGGGTCGTTACCTGTCCTTCCTCGACACCTGGCAGCAACATGCTCTCTCTGTCTGCAAGTCCAACACACTGTTTCTCCTTGGGCTACGGTGTGTTGGTCTGTTAGGACTTGGCCTTCGGGGACTACCTGGGGGCGTCTTCAAAGTACTTTGTGGGATGGGTCTCTCTCCTTCTGGGCGAGATTTACCACACAGTCGTGGGAAACTCTTCGGGACATACCTGGTAGAGGGCTGATGAGTAAGGATGTACTCCTCAGCCGCGGTTGGCTGAGGTTGTTCCTCAGTCCTCCTCAGTTCTGTCCGCGGTTGTTCAACGTCCTCCCAGCGACTATAAGAAATATTGCCGGAACAACCGTGGACATCTTCAAGAGGAAACTAGATTTATTCCTCCAAGGAGTTCCGGACCAGCCGGGCTGTGGTGGGTATGTGGGCATGCGGGCCGCTCCAAGCAACAGCCTAGTGGACCAAACTCTCACAAGTCAAGCCTGGCCTCGGGCCGGGCTTGGGGAGTAGAAGAACTCCCAGAACCCCATCAACCAGGTATCAACCAGGTATCATTATGGCTGCCGCACTCAAGGTCTCTACTTGCTGTAATTCTAGGTATGTCTTGAGATCTCCAGACAGACATTCCTTGAAGTCGTCCAACAATATGAGCTGCTAGAGTTGCTCCGTCTCCACTTTACGAGTCGCACACCATTCATGGAATACCCGTTCCTTGATACTTGCAAACTCCGTGAAGGTGTGCTCCGAGGTCTTCTTCAGGTTCCGGAACTTCTGTCTGTAAGCTTCCGCTACCAACTGGTAGGCCATCAGCACCATCACCTTCACAGCGTCGTAATCACTGGAGTCATCTACCGACAATGTGGAGTATGCAATTTGGGCCTTCCCTGTCAGGACGGACTGAATCGTGATGGCCGAATTCTCCTTTGGCCAATCTAAAGAAGCGGCTACCTACTCGAAGGTAGCGAAGAACTTGAAGACTTCTTTCTCATTGAATTTGGGAACCATCTTAATGTTCCTCACTGGATCGAAACTACTCGTTTCCCTTGTTTCTTTCTGACCACCATAATCATAACACTTCTAACTCGGGTAGTCTTTCCTTCTCTTTTTCTTGTTTCTCGCTCTTCTCTTTCCCTTCTTTCTTGTGTGACGAGAAATGTAGGTGTTAAGGCAGTCTTCTCTATGGCTGGTGTAAATGCCATTCACATTAAAAAACAAAGAGAAACAGTGTTGACTGCTTGGTGGTTGTCTCCTGTGGTAAAGTGAAAGGGAAAAACACGCAAGACAATCTTATAAATAATGAACTTTAATTTACTTTAAACAAATATAAACAAAATAAAGATAATCCCTTGGCTATGTACATTGTGGATAAAAAATATACACGAAGACAAAACACTAAAAATAAAATAATGATTACGTTACTCTGCAGTAAGCAAGACAAAAATTAGTTAAAGTTGCTGAGAATGGTGGGCAGGCTGAAAGCTCTCCTAATATACAGGACGTATGCTTAGATAGAAGCGTCAGCTCGAGAGCACAAGAATATTTCGAGGCCAACTGCTCGTGCGAGACTATATATAGATGATGCAGATGGCGCTGGAGTCTCGTGAAGTCGCTGATTCACTAATGGGGAGAGTATTGGTTTGAAGTGGTCGTTTGGTGATCGACAAGGTGGTGCGCCGACAGTGAGGGAGGGGGGTGAGGAGAGTGAGAGTAGGGTAGTGTACCCCTTGTAGAGACTTCTGTTATTCCACTTATATATTATTCTTTAATGTGGTATCATTATGTTGCAGAAGTATATTAGTAACTCTATGTAGAAAGGAGCAGGCTAAATCTCTCTTGAAAGACATTACTGTCACAGCTTTCCCCCGAAGCCTGCTCTTACGGGTTAAGTTACTTCATTAGACGGTAGAGTGGTAGGAGTAGCTGCCTCTACCTCGTAGACTCTAGAGAGGGCGTCTGCTATGATGTTATCTGAGCCCTTAAGGAAGAATAACTCTAGGTTAAAATTCTGCAGATACAGAGCCCAGCGTAGAAGACGTTGATTGCTGAATTGGGCTTGTTGCAGAAATCGTAAGGGATTGTGGTCTGAATAGATGGTAA
Source organism: Procambarus virginalis (assembly GCA_020271785.1). Classification (NCBI taxonomy): domain Eukaryota; kingdom Metazoa; phylum Arthropoda; class Malacostraca; order Decapoda; family Cambaridae; genus Procambarus; species Procambarus virginalis. Next base: position 67,908,057 of record WNGS01001312.1, on the reverse strand, counting down.
TGGACTGATTACCTTGTAGGTAATGTTCAAAATGTTGAAGGTTCAGGACGATGGAGAAGAGTTCCTTTTCTATGGTGCTGTAGTTCCTCTGAGGCTTCAATTTGCAGCTGTAGTAGCCGACAGGAAGAACATCTTTGCCACGTTGTTGCATTAGAACGCCCCTGAAGCCGGTGCCACTTGCGTCGACGTTGATGATGGTCTCCGTAATATCTGGAGAGGCGAGAATGTGATTAGAACATAGCAGAGACTTTAGTTGTTCAAAGGCAACGGTCTGTTGAATGGTCCAATGATATCGTTGCTTGGGGCTGGTCAGATTAATCAGTGGTGTCGCTACCGTACTGAAATTTTTTTACAGACCTACGAAAGTAAGATTCAAGTCCAAGGAAGCGCAGGAGCTGCTTCCTGGTTGTAGGTTGTGGGTAATGCTGAATGGCTTGAGTATGAATGGCTAAAGGAGCTAAGCTGCCATTTCCTATTACATGACCAAGATAACGCACTTTACCTTTAGCAAAGGTGGACTTGCCCAAGTTGATGGTATGGCCAGCTGTTAGGAGCTTGGAGAACAATCGTTGCAGCTGGAGCAGATGTTCGTTACAGGTGTCAGTTGCCACAACGATGTCATCCAAGTAGGCGTAGGTGTGTTCTAGGCCATGGATGATGCGGTTGAAAGCTCGCTGGAAGGTAGCCGGGGCATTATTCAATCCAAAAGGAAGGCGTTCATATCTGTACAGGCCAAAAGGAGTGAAGGCAGATATTTCCTTAGCCCGCTCTGTCAGACTAATCTGATAGCAGCCCTTTAACAAGTCAATCTGGGAAAGATAAGTAGCATTACCTACGGCATCAAAGATATCATCTATACGAGGTAAAGGGCAAGCATCCTTGACGGTCACGAGGTTCAGTTTCCTATAGTCTGTACATAATCGTACTTTACTGTGAGGTTTCGGCATCAAGATGCAGGGTGAGGCCCAAGGGAACTCACAAGGGGTGGCTAGCCCATGATCCAGAAGGTACTGTACCTCAGCATGCATAACTTCCTTTTTGTACGGGCTGATGTGGTAGAAGGGTTGACGAATCGGCCGGGTATCAGGAAGTAGCTGAATGTCGTGCTGAACCACTTTACATTCCAGGGGATCATCGCTGAACAACTTCTGATGTTCTTGGAATACTCTGATGAGGAGCACTGTTACAGTCCTGCAAATATTTAGGAAGGTCTGTAAGAATTTCAGAGTTGGAAGACACTGACTCAGAGTTAGTGCTTTCGGGAGGAGAAGCAGGGAAGGTCTCACTGGAGGTATGGATCTTGAAAGGTGGAGAGATATACTAACACAGTGGGGGGGTGTGTACCTATATACTTCTTCAAAAGGTTGACGTGACACAACTGGGTCCTCCGCCGCCTATCTGGAGTCTCAAGAACGTAGTTGTGGTTGTTTCTGCACTCCTTGATGCGGTAAGGTCCTGAAAACTTATTTTGCAATGGAGAACCAGGGATCGGAAAATATGCTAAAACGAAGTCTCCTGCTTTAAATTTCCTGATTTTACTGTGTTTGTCAAAATGAGTCTTCATCCTATCTTGAGCTGTTAATAAATTATCGTTGGCAAATTTATGCACTCGCTTTAGAATGTGCTTTAAGTTTTGAAGAAACTGGGGCACATACAGAGAGTCACTGAAGGTGGCATTACGTAGGGAGTCTTTAAAAGCTTTAAGAGGAGTACGGCACTTACGTCCGTAGAGCATCTCGTAAAGAGACACTCCTAGAGACTCATTTGGGAGACTTCTGAAAATGCACATGATGATGTCAAATTGTTTATCCCAGTCTTTCATAGTTTCATTGCAAAATTTCTTAAGGAGTGATTTTATAGTTTGGTGACTATGTTCAAGTGAACCCTGTGAAGCAGGATGATAGGGGGTGGAAAATACCTGAGTAATGTTGAATTCTTCCAGGGTCTTCTTGAAGAGATCACTGGTGAAGTTGGTGCCACAGTCACTGAATCTCACGAGGAAATCCATATTGTGTAAAGATCTTAGTTGCTTCACCACAGTAGCAGCCGTAATGTTCTTTACAGGAACTGCTATGGGGAATCTGGTGGTTGGACACAGGATGGTTAGTATTAAAGTGTTGCCAGAACAGGTCCGGGGTAAAGGACCAACACAGTCTATGATGAGTCTGTGAAAGGGTTCCGAAGGCACCGGGATAGGAATCGAAGGAGCCTTGGGAATAGAGATGTCGGGTTTCCTGACATCTAACATGTATGACACTTTTGTACATATGTTTTTGCATCCTTAATCATACCTGGCCAGTAATAGTCTTGTCTGATGGCGTGATAGGTTTTATTAAAACCGTAGTGAGAAAGCGCTCCATGGGCCAGGTGTAGAATATCGGGCCGTAGGCTGGTGGGAACTATTAGTTGGTCGACATTAGCCCAGTCGTCATCCTCGGTTAATTTACTGGGTCGGTACCTCCGGTAGAGTAATTGGTTCTCTAAAAAGAACCCAGGAATACTATCAGATTAAGTCTCGGCCTGGAAGAATAATGGTGTTAATGAGGGATCCTCCCTCTGCAACTTACGGAATTCCTGCATAGTGAGATTCGGTTGCAGATTCTGATGGTCTTGAGGGAGAGCTGTTGAAGCAGTCAGCTGTTTGCGGGCGTGCAGCTTGCGCACGGGTTGTCACCAAAAACGGAGGAGAGACTTCATCACTTTTTTGGACCTCTGCTGGAATATACTTCAGGATGGGGTTTTCCATGATGTCATGTTCACAGAAAACGGTACCATCCGTTTTCTATGTGCTGTGGCTCAGACGCCAGCAGGAGGTAAACAAGAGCGTACAGGATGCCCGCCAAGCTTGTTAGCTACTAGTCATGTAATCGTTTATAAGTATTAAAGTCAGTAACCAAGCAATGGCTTTGTCAACCCTGCAACCAAGGCTTCCTCAGCTACACACAAACACCACACTGGCGACGAGGATGTACTGGGAATGCAGGTATTTGTTCAGCTTAAAACACAAGGAAGAACATGCTGTCTCGCCCCCGGAGGAGGAAGTAGAGCTGTCTGTGAGCACCATACGCGATGCTGTGTGCTAAGCAGTGCTGTGTGCTAAGCAGTGCTGTGTGCTAAGCAGTGCTGTGTGCTAAGCAGTGCTGTGTGCTAACCAGTGCTGCGTGCTAACCAGTGCTGTGTGCTAACCAGTGCTGTGTGCTAACCAATGCTGTGTGCTAACCAATGCTGTGTACTGAGGAATCTGCCGATGCCGTGTACGAAACAACGCTTTGATGTTGTATACAAAACCCGATGTTTTGTATACGAAACGCGCTATGTGCTACAATTCTTCACGCTGTGAACAATTGCTGTACCAACTGCTGACAACTGCTGTCAACTGCTGTGTTGCTGTGAGTAGGAACACATGTACACAATGGCTAGGTAAGACATCAGTTGCTGCTATATTGTGCACTGTTGTGAACTTTTGCATTAAAATGCTTGTGTGCTTTGCAAAATTAAAGTATTACATTGAATTCTTAACTAACATATACAGTGCAGTAAGTGTTTAGTATTCTGAGGAACATTTAAGTGATAAGTTTACCTTTATTCAGTAAAAATGGCAAATATAACTCAGTTTCTTGCATTTGATCCTGACTGTGACCAGACAAACCTGTCAGGTGGGTCAAATGGCTTAAAAGGTTTGAAAATTTGTTGATAGTTTCTGACATCAAAAGTGCCGAAAGAAAGCGTGCCTTTCTACTTCATTATGCAGGTGATAGTTTGTGACATCTTTGATACACTGAAAGACACTGGTGGTGCCAAAGATAATGACACTGCCAAAGCCAAATTAACAGAACATTTCAAACCAAGACAAAATACTGCAATGGAAATTATGCATTTCAGGAGAGCCAAACAACTCTCTAATGAAACTGTGGATCAATACCATACACGTCTGCAGGGTTTAGCAGCCCATTGTGAGTTTGCTGATGTTGACAAAGAAATCAAATGGCAAATAATTTAAACATGCACATCTACACGTCTCCGTCGAAGAGCTCTAGAACTTGTTGATGATGAAAGTTCTCTTACCAAGATATTGGATATGGCTCGTCAAATGGAAGATGCTGCACGTGATGCTCGTGTCATGGAGTGCAGTGCCAACAACGGTTCTGCCACTGTTACTTACAGTGATGAGGTATGTAAGGTTCAGGGAGTAAACTGTGATAATAGAAGATATCATGCCAAACCTAACAGTAAATTGAGCCAAGAACCACATCACAACTGTAGTCATGGAACAAGACTCAGTCACAACGACTCACATCAGAGGGTGTCAACAATAAATGTTACAATTGTGGAGGAGACAACCCACACCAAGGTAATGTTTGTCCTGCACAAGGTAAGAAATGCTATGAGTGTAGAAAACTAGGTCATTTTGGTGCTGTGTGTCGTTCCGCACTAAAGAAAACAGTCGGTGAATAAAAGCACTGTTAGAGGATCAGGTCCATAAGGGTCGAGGTGGCAAACACAATATTGCACCTCAAATCCAGAATGTTAATAATATACAAAACATGTCATTACAACCAGTCTCAGATGACAGTGAATGTGATTACATTTATGGAGTACAATCAATCACAGAATGGAATGATCTTCCAAACAACCCAGAGACTATAGTATACATTGCTGGTATTTGTCTCAAAGTTCTCATTGACACTGGATCAAACATTGACACCATTGTTGAATGTCACTAAGAGAAATTTAAACAGTTCCCAAAGCTTGAAAACTATAATGGCAAAGCCACTGCCTATGCTTGAAAGGTAGCCTTGCCAGTGATTGGAACTTTCACTGCAGAGATTAAGTCAAAGAATGCAATGCTCACTACTACATTCCATGTTGTTAGGAATGCAAAGGAATCTCTACTCAGTTACAAGACTTCAACCATTTAGGGATACTTCAGCTTTCTAATGATGTAGCAGTGGAATCTGCAAACAATGTTTATGCTATTGTTGCCAAATTTTTTGATCGATTTGAACTTACAGATTGTTCTACTGATAGCAAAGTTCATCTGCACATCAACCCAGATGTAATTCAAGTTGCCGAGGAATATGTACACTCTGTAACCTGTGATGCAGTCCCTAAGGCTCTCACTCTTGATGAAATTCGTACTGCAACCCTCGAGGACCCAACTCTGCAAGCAACAGTGGATGCATTGACTAAGAAAAAGTTTCCATGCATCCCACCCTCAGGAGCTGACCAAGATGCATTCAAAGCACTTGAACGCACCCAGACAGAATTAAGTGTTACGCAACAACGCGACACTGTGCTGCGACATACTCGTATCGTCATTCCACCTGTTCTCCAGCAACGTGCTCTGAAGCTTGTACATCAAGGACACCAAGGTCTTGTTAGGACCAAACAGCTGCTACGAGGAAAGGTGTGGTTTCCTGGCATTGATCGTCAAGCAAAGGACATGCATGATGCCTGTGTCCTTTGCCAAGCTGAAGTGGATACTTCCTGACCAACACCTCTACAACCTTCACCACTACCTGCTGCACCATGGACGGAAGTATCGATGGACTTCTGTGGACCGTTACCAACTGGAGAGTACTTGATGGTAGTCATTGATGATCACTCACGTTATCCAGAAGTAGAAATCATCACTTCCACATCTGCAAAGGCCGTTATCCCGAAACTCGACAAGATCTTTTCAAACTTTGGCATTCCTGAAGTTTGAGACGGACAATGGTCCGCCATTCAATGGACAAAACTTCGTCAACTTTGCTGAGCATATTGGATTCAAACACCGCCGTGTGATGCCACTACATCCTCAAGCAAATGGAGAAGTCGAGAGATTCATGCAACCTCTCATGAAAGCGGTACGCTGTGCTCATGCCGAAGGACGATCCTAGAAACAAGCTATGTATGCGTTCTCAGGAACTACCGTGCAACACCGCATGGAACACTGGGCAAGTCGCCTTGCGAACTTTTATTTGGACGTCCTATGAGGATCTCACTACCTGTCATGCCAGCCGAGGTAACGGATAACCGTCTCGCTCAGAAGGATGCACTAGCCAAGGACAAAATGAAAATTGCTCATGATCAACGTGCAAAGGAACAATTCATAAAGCTTGGAGATACTGTTCTCGATAAAAAGAAAGAGGGAAAGCTAGATATGCCGTATGATACAAAAGCATATAAAGTGATTAGTGTAAAAGGATCTATGGTAATAGCGAGTAATAGAAATCATAGTATAACACGTTATATGGCTTATTTCAAAGAGATTCCAACTAGTGTAGAAAATGGTGAAGTGAAAAGTCGTACGAAGGAAAAAGAAAAAATGAGCTAAAACTTTGTAAACAATTCATCAAGGTATATTCTTGTATTTGGGGGGGACTCGTCCTAAACGTCATGTTAAACGCCCTACACGGTTTGATGATTGTGTTCTCATGTAATGCAAAGTACTTACTTATAATGCTAAACTAAATTTAATATTGTTTGAATAATGCAGATCTCTCATTCATTATTTTTTAACTTTATATTACTTTCTTTCATGTTTGTTTAACATTGCGTTTGTATTTTTAACATTGTGGTAAAGATTGTTGTTTAAATTCTTTGCGTGCTTAATTAATGTTAAATGTATGCAATATCTCTTGATATGTTAATAACTTACTGTGTGTCAATAACTTTGCTTTGTGCTACAAGCATGGTAGACATCCTGTATTCATTCTTTTTAAAGAAAAGGAGGGATGTCATGTTCACAGAAAACGGTACCATCCGTTTGTATGTGTTGTGGCTCAGACGCCAGCAGGAGGTAAACGAGCGTACAGGACTCCCGCCAAGCTTGGTAGGTACTAGTCATGTAATCGTTTATAAGTATTAAAGTCAGTAATCAAGGAATGGCTTTGTCAACCCTATGTTACCTATCGTTCATTACGGCTCGTGACCCTACAACAAAATGACCTTAATTGTCTAGGGATACTACAACTGCTGTTGTCTAAAGCAGATCACCAGTGTAACCCCATAATAAGTACTGAGCAATTAAATAAAATGTTCCTTTAGGACTGAAGAAATATACATATAAAATTTATATATATATATATATATATATATATATATATATATATATATATATATATATATATATATATATAATGTATATATATTCAATATAAATCTCAATATGTACTTACAGATGATCACTATATTTCACTTATTACAACAAACAATATATACTGTCTCTCCCAGAACAAATATCTACTAATGACAAGAAAAAAGAACTCTTAGACTTAACTCCCTCATGTTACTCCTCCTAGTCTTGAGAGCTACTGACGCTCACTCTGTCTTTATCCATAATTCTCTCCCCCCTGTGCCTCATCCAGGATGAGGGATGGAAAATAAAGACTTTTTAATATTTAAAACTAATTGAACCACCACTGGTTCTCAAAGTACATAAGAATGCAAATAAAATATAATAGTTACTTTGAAAATATATAAGTTACAGTGCCACCTGCTTAATTACAGTAAATTAACATATATATAAATTTTTACAGAGTGACATCTGGAACTCCCATACTGAACAGGTCCAGCAATTCTATTTTCCCGAATCTAACGGGTATTAGACGTGTGAAGATGCAACCCGCTCCTGTACCCACTGATATTGCCACACCAGATAATTTACAAAATATATATATATATATATATATATATATATATATATATATATATATATATATATATATATATATATATATATATATATATATACAGTTTAGAATAAAAAGTTTATTTAAATTTATATACGTATCCAGCTAGGAGTACGTAACACCCTACAACCAAGACTTCCTCAGCTACACACAATCACCACACACGACAGTCACATACCTGGGATTTGTCCATGATGGTCAAGTTGGAAGGTTGTAGATCTTCGGCCAAGTCGTTGCCCAGGAGAAGTTGTACCCCTGACATGGGAAAAGGCTTTTCCCGGATGGCGACTTGGACTTCACCTTGTACGAAAGGACAATCCAGGTGGACACTAGCGAGTGGATACAGAGTGGTAGCAGTGAGGTCTGTGATAAGGACCGTCTCCCCGGTGTAGGTGATGTTAGGCACAGCAGATTTCAAAATTATAGACTGAAGAGCAGCTGTGTCCCTCAAGATCTTCACTTTGAAAAATCCCTCCGAATCTGTACTGTTGGCAGAGACAGCTCCAGGGTATAAGTGTTTGCTGAAGAGAGAGATCATTAACAGGAACACTTGATATTCATCACAGGCTTACCGGACTTAGGCGGAGTCGGTTTGGGTTTAGGAGTTTCACTATAGCCTTTGTATTGGGCTTTTCCACATTTATCTATGGTATGTCCATAGAGCTTGTAATACCTACAATATAATTGAGTTTGCTTGATTGGTACTCACTTTGTCATAATTAGACCAAGACTTCTTACTGAAAGATGTCAGCTGTTAACCTGTGTATAAGACTGTAGGTGTCAGCTGACTTCGCACATCTGATGAGGTCGGTTTCCTCTTTGTCTGCTAAGTGAAGACGGATGGAAGCAGGAACACGTTGAAAGAATTCCTCGCCTAGAATGAGGTTGACGAGGTCTGAAAATGTAGAAACAAGGGCTGCTTCCAGCCATTTCATGAAATATCTTTTCTTAGTATTGGCAAATTCTAAATAGGTGGTGTCACTTGCCTTTAGATAATCACGGAATTTTCGTCTGTAACTTTCGGTGGAGAGAAGGTAGGTGTCTAGAACGGCTTGCTTTAGGATCTTTTAGTCATTCTCAGACGCTAAGGTACTGAGAGTAACTGCAGCTCTACCTGCGAGATGTACTCAGACATGTATAGACCACTGATCTTCAGGCAAGCTAAGTTTTTTAGCTAGGGCCTCAAAAGTAGTAAAAAACGCATCTATCTCTGTCTCAACGAATGGTGGCATTAACTTACTTACCTGGGAGATGCTAAAGCTTGCTGGAGGACTGACTTTGTGGTTGGCTTGTCCTTTCCAATTCCACTTCCTCTCTTTTCTGTTCTACAATGATATCGGCTTGTTTTTCTGTGGCTACTAGTTGAAATTCGGCCTTTCTCTTCGCAAGGTCGTACTCTAGTTCTTCTTTATGCCTGGCAGCTTGTTCTTTCTGGCGTTCACTCTCAAGGGCAGCCTCGCATTCCTTGAATTGTAGAGCTTCTTTCTGGCGTTCACGTTCAAGAGCAGCCTCGCGTTCCTTTAGGGCAGCCTCGCTTTCCTTGAATTATTGCTTCATTCGCCTCGCGTTCCTTTAGGGCACCCTCACGTTCCTTGAATTGTAGAGCTTCTTGCTGGCGTTCACGCTCTAGGGTGGCAAGTTGTCGTTGTTCTTTCAGACGTTCACGTTCGGCATTAGCGAGTTCTAGCTTCAACTTCATAGCTGCTATAGTATGCCGGTCTGTAATGGAATAGTTTTTGTGAGAATCAGTCTATACTTCCTTTATCCAAGAGGTGGTCAAGGATAAGGTTATGCTAGTCATTTTTGGTGGCTCCATGGGGAACATCCAGGTGGTATTCATGTGCTAGAGTTTGTAATTCTGTCTTCTTGGCACTAATTAAGTTCCCTACTTCATTTGCTGGATCACTACGAAATGCTGAGACGAAATATTTTGAGATCAAACAGATGTACAGAGAATATACCTGTGGTATTATAAGTGTCAGTAACAGGATGATGTGGCAACTGGTGACTATCCTGCGGGAATTCAATCGTTAATGTGAAAACAATTAATGTTAATATTAGATGTTAAGTGATTAAATAATCAAAATGCAGGGAAATCTTGTACCCGGCACTCTATATACGAGAATAAGGGCAAGAAAATCCTACTTAAATAAATTAATTTTGATAGTTTCAAAAGTGAGAGGTAGTCCAGAAACGTAAGAATACCTTGCCAGGTCTCTCTAGGACAGAAGCAAGGGGTTTCCTACTTAATTAGATGACACTTACAGAATTAGCGTTCTTTGTGCTCTGGAAAAGAATGCCAATTCCCTACCTGTGTAAGTATCATAATCTCTGACCGACGTGTAGGGGTGTGAATGTCAGCTGGTGATGAGAACTGCTGTTGAGGTCCCAACTAAACAGCATAGTCCATGCGAGAGGAACTATGGCCCTCTACATTCTCCTTCAGTCTGATTACAGAAGATAGGGTACGTGTCCCAAAGACAAACCAAAGTACCAGGGTACCAAAGGGATGTTCTGCCGTAAATGTGAAATATTCTAGGTACGAGAATAAGGTGAAATATATGAGTAATAACACCAAGGGATGAATAACCAATTAAGAGAGTGACTGTGGCCACCAGACACCACGTAATCCACAGTCATCCAACACTCATAAATGTTACTCGGAAAGCACAAAATACACAGCACCATAAATTTATTGAAAGTTATGAAATTATTGAAAAGGCAATGTGTACAAAGCCAAGTACACTTACTGCAAATTGAAATAATTGGTCTAGTATCAGTACCTGAGTAGTTCTTCCAAGACAAACCTTATTGTGAAGAGAAATCCCGGACGGCCCCCATTAATGTGACGAGAAATGTAGGTGTTAAGGCAGTCTTTTCTATGGCTGGTGTAAATGCCAATCACATTAAAAAAAAAGAAAAAAAATGTTGACTGCTTGGCGGTTGTCTCCTGTGGTAAAGTGAA
>WNGS01001312.1:67838923-67871336 GCA_020271785.1 Procambarus virginalis | reverse complement strand
TGATGATGATGAGGACCACCCAGTTAGAGAGAAACTCAAGGAAGAAGAGAGGTACCCAAGGAACCAAACCAAACCTAACCAGGGGAAACCTTGCCAGATCAGACCGACCTAAAAAGAAAGATTAAGTGTTCAGGGTTAGGGAGGCTCCATATGTTAAGTAAAGGATCATGGACTCGATGGATTCAACTCCAACATCATAATGGACAATAACGGCAATCTCAGTATTAGACAATGGAATATTCAAGGTTTTAAAAACAAAGCTCACACACTCAGCAGTGCTTCTCAAGGACACCATTGAAATTATTTTACTTCAAGTAACACTTATCAAGACAAAGAATTATCAATATCCCAGGGTATCAAGGTTACCACTGCTCATTTGTACAAGGTGTCACCAGAGGCATTTCAATACTAGTAAAATATCATTAATGCCACGTCAGTTTGCCACGCCAGATTTGCCAAACTGTGGTGAGGACGCCGAAGTTATGGGAGTTGATCTCACCATGAGGAACTCTCTGCCCCCATGAGGAACACGAGTCTTTCCGAAACAATACGTGCTAGTGGCTTTGCACGAATGTTAAAATACGATTCCTGTGAAATCTCACCAACCCATTGTACCTTCTTGCAAATAAAGCAATTTATTATTATTACTATTATTATTATTGATTTATTTATATTATTATTAGTATTATTATTAACTCGATGCTGTCCATTTTTAATGTATACAGGAGTCATAGAGAACATGATATGGATACCTGCAATCTTCGCAATAGTAGTCACAACGCCTATTATCATCACGGGTGACCAATATGCTTAAAGTGAATTGCTCCTTGTTATGAACTCGTTACCCTTGTCAGGGGCTAGAATGGCAGTTCCAGCGCCATCTAAGGGTCAGCACCCGAACTCCCCGGAATAGTACATAATGTGGGCAATGCCATCTGGTGGTGGTTATCTAGTACTTGCAAATGGCTAAAGATTCCTGCCTTGGTCAGCCAGAGGGGTCGTTGTGAGTGACCTCTGGTGAGGTGACGGATCAAGACCAGCGCCACCTAGTGTGTGCTACAGAGCACAATGTCAACTCTCCAGTGGGTTAGTGGTATTATTCCTAGTTCACCAGTATCGGCAAGATCATTGATGACGTTTTGTGTCCACAGAGGTGACGTCTGGGGACAGCGGTACTGGAGACGGCAGTTCATCTTGGGCAGTCCAGTCTCCCTACATGATCCTGGTAACGACCAAGTAAGCCGCCTCCGATGAAGCAGTGTGGCAGCTGCTAGTGCTTTAGTGTTGAAAAGATCGGCGTACCTTTGGGACTGGCTTAGGGCAGAGACTGACGACAAGGAGGTGCCTGTTGAGTAGTGCTGCTAGCTGGTCACTGCAGGCTACTGCCAGGGGATCGCTACCCCTGTATTGGTTTGTGACCCCGCTCAGCGTGTGCCTGAGGTATTCTGCCAGTGAGGAGCTGGAGAGCGGTCGTTGGGGTACAGGCACCTCATGACACTGTCGGTGGGCTGGCCCACATACTGGTGAACTCGCCGGTGTTCTTCCCAGTAAGGTTGGATACGCTACTTGCAGTGAAGAAATACTGGGGATTGATGAACTCTGCACGTGAACACGTTTGATATCCTGAGCGAAAGGATTGTATAAGTGTAGAAATAGCCTATCTGTTCTTTATATATTATTTATGGTGACGGTGTACATATATATACTTAAAGGAGGTGGAAAGATATTTAATCAATTGACGAAAGGAACAGTGTTTTGTTCATCCCCTCTTTTTTGCTATGCACTACATAGCCACTTTCTTGAAAGCGTACTACCAACTTGGGATCGGATACTATCATTTTCGTTCTACCATCAAAGAACCTGGTTGCGACCCTCAGTGGCCGTAACATAATTGGCATCCCCAGCGGGATTCGACCTCTTGTCCAGTGCATTTGATAAGGGTGGTGTAGTAGTGCAATGCCCTGTGAATAACTCCCCTGTTCGTTATTTGTTAGAACGTTAAATGTCCTGTGCGGTGCTCCGTGTGAAGAGTTAAGTGTTAAGTGCATTGTTGCGTGCTCGTGCACAGTGTATAGTGACAATATGGCAGAAAGAGAAACCATTGACAATCTAGACGATGTTCAGGAATTTCTGAACAAGGAGGACTGTCTTGCTAGATTGAACTATCTGGTAAAGCAGGAACTTGTGCTAATATGTGCCTATTTAGGAATCAAAGTACATGAGAGCGAGTCCCGTGTTGAAATCTTGTCGAATGTTCATAACCACTTAAAGGCAGAGGAGAAGCAGGAAAGCGAGGCACCAGATACAAAAGGAAAATGTAATGGGTTCCACTGAAAAGGAAGACAAAGGCAGTGATAGTGAGTGATACTAATGAACTGAATATCAGCCTTCTCACCGTGAAAATGCGTGCATTGGAAGTCAATTGCGAGAGAGTGGAAAAAATTTGAAATAGAATGAGAAATGAAAAAAAAGGAAATGGAAAAGGAAATGGTTTTGAAAGACAAATGGAAATTCATTGTTTAGAATTACAAGAAAAAGAGAAGGAAAGACAAGAAAAGGAGAAAGAAGAAAAAAGAGAAAAGGAAGAACGAGAAAGACAAATGTGACAGTAAACTCTTTCAAGAGAGATATAGCCTGCTCCTTCCTACATCGCGTTACTTCTATACTTCTGCAACATCATGATACCACATTCAAGAATAGTATACAAGTGCAATAACAGACGTCTCTACAGGAGGTACACTACCCTACTCTCACTCTCCTCGCCCCCCTCCCTCACTGTCGGCGCACCACCTTGTCGATCACCAAACGACCACTTCAAACGACCACTTCAAACCAACACACTCCCCATTAGTGAATCGGCGACTTCACGAGACTCCAGCGCCATCTGCATCATCTATATATAGTCTCGCATGAGCAGTTGTCCTCAGAATATTCTTGTGCTCTCAAGCTGATGCTTCTATCTAAGCGCATGTCCTGTATATTAGTAGAGGTTTCAGCCAGCCCACTATTCTCAGCACCATTAACTAATTTTTGTCTTGCTTATTGCAGAGTAACGTAATCATTATTTTATTTTACATTGTGTTTTGTCTGTATATTTTTGATCCGCACTGTACATAGCCAAGGGATTATCTTTATTTTGTTTATATTTGTTTAAAGTAAATTAACGTTCATTATTTATAAAATTTGTTTTGCGTGTTTTTCCCTTTCACTTTACCACAGGAGACAACCGCCAAGCAGTCAACATTGTTTTTTTTTTTTTAATGTGATTGGCATTTACTGCAGCCATAGAGAAGACTGCCTTAACACCTACATTTGTCGTCACATTAATGGGGGCCCGTCCAGGATTTCTCTTCACAATAAGGTTCGTCTTGGAAGAACTACTCGGGTACTGATATTAGACCAATTATTTCGATATGCAGTAAGTGTACTTGGCTTTGTTACACATTGCCTTTTCATTAATTTCATAACTTTCAATAAATTTTATGGTGCTGTGTATTTTGTGCTTTCCGAGTGTAACATATTATGAGTGTTGGATGACTGTGGATTACGTGGTTTCTGGTGGCCACAGTCACTCTTAATTGGTTATTCATCCCTTGGTGTTATTACTCGTGTATTCCACCTTATTCTCGTCCCTAGAATATTTCTCATTTACGGCAGATCACCCCTTTGGTACTTTGGTTTGTCTTTGGGACACGTACCCTATCTTCTGTAATCCGACCGAAGGAGGATGTAGAGGGCCATAGTTCCTCCCGCTTGGACTACGCTGTTTAGTTGAGACCTCGACAGCAGTTCTCGTCACCAGTTGACACTCGCACCTATACACGTCGGTCAGAGATTACGATACTTACACAGGTAGGGAATTGGCGTTCTTTTCCAGAGCACAAAGAGCGCTAATTCTGTAAGTGTCATCTAGTTAAGTAGGAAACCCCTTGCTTCTGTCCTATACAGACCTGGCAAGGTATCCCTACGTTTTTGGACTATCTTGAGATGATTTCGGGGCTTTAGTGTCCCCGCGGCCCGGTCCTCGACCAGGCCTCCACCCCCAGGAAGCAGCCCGTGACAGCTGACTAACACCCAGGTACCTATTTACTGCTAGGTAACGGGCATAGGGTGAAAGAAACTCTGCCCATTGTTTCTCGCCGGCACCCGGGATCGCAACCCGGGACCACAGGATCAGAAGTCCAGCGTGCTGTCCGCTCGGCCGACCGGCTCCCCTTCTTCTACCTCTCACTTTTGAAACTATCAAAGTTAATTTATTTTAGTAGGATTTTCTTGCCCTTATTCTCGTATATAGAGTGTCGGGTACACGATTTCCCTGCATTTTGATTATTTAATCACTTAACATCTAATATTAACGTTAATTGTTTTCACCTTAACGACTGAATTCCCGCAGGATAGTCACCAGTTGCCACATCATCCTGTTACCGACACTGATAATATCACAGGTATATTCTCTCGACATCTGTTTGATCTCAAAATGTTTCGTCTCAGCATTTCGTAGTGATCCAGCAAATGAAGTAGGGAACTTAAATAGTGCCTAGAAGACAGAATTACAAACTCTAGCACATGAGTACCACCTGGATGTTCCCCATGGAGCCACCAAAAGTGACTTGCATAAATTTTATCCTTGACCACCTCTTAGATAAAGGAAGTATAGACTGATTCTCACAAAAACTATTCCATTACAGACCGGCATACTATAGCAGCTATGAAGTTGAAGCCAGAACTCGCTAATGCCGAACGTGAACGTCTGAAAAAACAACGACAACTTGCCACCCTAGAGCGTGAACGCCAGCAAGAAGCTCTACAATTCAAGGAAAGCGAGGCTGTCCTAAAGGAACGCGAGGCTACCCTAAAGGAACGCGAGGCTACCCTTGAGCGTGAACGCCAGAAAGTACAAGCTGCCAGGCATAAAGAAGAACTAGAGTACGACCTTGCGAAGAGAGAGGCTTCTCTTCGAATTTCAACTAGTAGCCACAGAAAAACAAGCTGATATTGTAGAACAAAAGAAAGGAATTGGAAAGGACACGCCAACCACAAACAATCGGTCCTCCAGTAAGCTTTAGCATCTCCCAGACAAGTAAGTTAATGCCACCATTCGTTGAGACAGAGATAGATGCGTTTTTTACTACCTTTGAGGCCCTAGCTAAAAAACTTAGCTGGCCTGAAGATCAGTGGTCTATACTTCTCAGAGTACATCTCGCAGGTAGAGCTGCGGTTACTCTCGGTACCTTAGCGTCTGAAAATGACTAAAAGATCCTAAAGCAAGCCGTTCTAGACACCTACCTTCTCTCCACCAAAAGCTACAGACGAAAATTCCGTGATTATCTAAAGGCAAGTGACACCACCTATTTAGAATTTGCCAATACTAAGAAAAGATAATTCATGAAATGGCTGGAAGCCGCCCATGTTTCTACATTTTCAGACCTCGTCAACGTCATTATAGTCGAGGAATTCTTTCGACGTGTTCCTGCTTCCATCCGTCATCACTTAGCAGACAAAGAGGAAACCGACCTCATCAGATGTGCGAAGTCGGCTGACACCTACAGTCTTATACACAGGTTAACAGCTGACATCTTTCAGTAAGAAGTCTTGGTCTAATTAAGACAAAGTGAATACCAATCAAGCAAACTCTCAATTATATTGTAGGTATTACAAGCTCTATGGACATACCATAGATAAATGTGGAAAAGCCCAATACAAAGGCTATAGTGAAACTCCTAAACCCAAACCGACTCCTCCTAAGTCCGGTAAGCCTGTGATGAATATTGGTATTCCTGTTAATGATATCTCTCTCTTCAGCAAACACTTATACCTTGGAGCTGTCTCTGCCAACAGTACAGATTCGGAGGGGTGTTTCAAAGTGAAGATCTTGAGGGGCACAGCTGCTCTTCAGTCTATAATTTTGAAATCGGCTGTGCCTAACATCACCTACACCGGGGAGACGGTCCTTATCACAGACCTCACTACTACCACTCTGTATCCACTCGCCAGAGTCCACCTGGATTGTCCTTTCGTACAAGGTGAAGTCCAAGTCGCCATCCGGGAAAAGCCTTTTCCCATGTCAGGGGTACAACTTCTGGACAACGACTTGGCCGAAGATCTGCAACCTTCCAACTTGATCATCATGGACAAATCCCAGGTATGTGACTGTCGTGTGTGGTGTTTGTGTGTAGCGGAGGAAGTCTTGGTTGTAGGGTTGACAAAGCCATTGTTTGGTTACTGACTAATACTTATAAACGATTACATAACTAGTAGCTACCAAGCTTGGCAGGCGTCCTGTACCCTCTTGTTTACCTCCTGCTGGCGTCTGAGCCGCAGCACATAGAAAACGGATGGCACCGTTTTCTGTGAACATGATATCCCTCCTTTTCTTGAAAAAGAATGAATACAGGATGTCTACCATGCTTGTAGCACAAAGCAAAGTTATTGACACAAAGTAAGTTATTAACATATCTAGAGATATTGCATACATTTAACATTAATTAAGCACACAAAGAATTTAAACAATCTTTACCACAAAGGATTTCAATGTTAAAAATACAAATGCAATGTTAAACATGAAAGAAACTAATATAAAGTTACAAAATATTGAATGAGAGATCTGCATTATTCAAGCAATATTAGATTTAGTTTAGCATAATAAGTAAATACTTTGCATTACATGGGAACTCAATTAATCGTCAAACCGTGTAGGGCGTTAAACATGACATTTAGGACGAGTCCCCAAATACAAGAATATCCCTTGATGAATTGTTTACCGAGTTATAGCTCATTTTTTCTTTTTCCTTTGTACGACTTTTCACTTCATCATTTTCTACACTAGCTGGAAACACTTTGAAATAAGCCATATTACGTGTTATACTATGATCTCTATTACTCGCTGTTACCATAGTTCCTTTTACACTAATCACTTCATATGGTTTTGTATCATACGGCATATCTAGCTTTCCCTCTTATTTCTTTTTAACGAGAACAGTATCTCCAACCTTTATGAATTGTTCCTTTGCACGTTGATCATGAACAATTTTCATTTTGTCCTTGGCTAGTGCATCCTTCTGAGCGAGACGGTTATCCGTTACCTCAGCTGGCATGACAGGTAGCGAGATCCTCATAGGACGTCCAAATAAAAGTTCGCCAGGCAACTTGCCCAGTGTTCCATGCAGTGTTGCACGGTAGTTCCTGAGAAAAGCATACATAGCTTGTTTCCAGGATCGTCCTTCGGCATGAGCACAGCGTACCGCTTTCATGAGAGGTTGCATGAATCTCTCTACTTCATTTGCTTGAGGATGAAGTGGCATCACACGGCGGTGTTTGAATCCAATATGCTCAGCAAAGTTGACGA
This sequence comes from Procambarus virginalis, assembly GCA_020271785.1. NCBI lineage: Eukaryota > Metazoa > Arthropoda > Malacostraca > Decapoda > Cambaridae > Procambarus > Procambarus virginalis. The sequence goes on along the minus strand of WNGS01001312.1, from coordinate 67,863,991 downwards.
AGTCTTGTCCATTGAATGGCGGTCCATTGTCCGTCTTGAAAACTTCAGGAATGCCAAAGTTTGAAAAGATCTTGTCAAGTTTCGGGATGACGGCCTTTGCAGATGTGGAAGTGATGACTTCTACTTCTGGATAACGTGAGTGATCATCAATGACTACCATCAAGTACTCTCCAGTTGGTAGCGGTCCACAAAAGTCCATCAATACTTCCGTCCATGGTGCAGCAGGTAGTGGTGAAGGTTGTAGAGGTGAAGGTTGTAGAGGTGTTGGTCTTGAAGTATCCACTGCAACTTGGCAAGGGACACAGGCATCATGCATGTCCTTTGCTTGACAATCAATGCCAGGAAACCATACCTTTTCTCGTAGCAGCTGTTTGGTACTAACAAGACCTTGGTGTCCTTGATGTGCAAGCTTCAGAGCACGCTGCTGGAGAACAGCTGGAATGACGATACGAGTACCTCGCAGCACGGTGTCGCGTTGTTGCGTAACACTTAATTCTGTCTGGATGCGTTCAAGTGCTTTGAATGCATCTTGGTCAACTCCTGAGGGTGGGATGCGTGGAAACTTTTTCTTAGTCGATGCATCCACTGTTGCTTGCAGAGTTGAGTCCTCGAGGATTGCAGTACGGATTTCATCAAGAGTGAGAGCCTTAGGAACTGCATCAGAGGTTACAGAGTGTACATATTCCTCTGCAACTTGAATTACATCTGGGTTGATGTGCAGATGAACTGTGCTATCAGTAGAACAATCTGTAGGTTCAAATCGATCAAAAAATTCAGCAACAATAGCATCAACATTGTTTGCAGATTCCACTGCTAGATTAGAAAGCTGAAGTAGTCCTAATTTGGTTTAAGTCTTGTAACCGAGTAGAGACTCCTTTGCATTCCTAACATGGAATGTAGTAGTGAGCATTGCATTCTTTGACTTAATCTCTGCAGTTCCAATCACTGGCAAGGCTACCTTTGAAGCATAGGCAGTGGCTTTGCCATTATAGTTTTCGAGCATTGGGAACTTTTTTTTTTTAATTTCTCATAGTGGCATTCAGCAATGGTGTCAATGTTTGATCCAGTGTCAATGAGAACTTTGAGACAAATACCAGCAATGTATACTATAGTCTCTGGGTTGTTTGGAAGATCATGCCATTCTGTGATTGATTGTACTCCATAAATGTAATCACATTCACTGTCATCTGAGACTGTTTGTAATGACATGTTTTTTGTATATTATTAACATTCTGGATTTGAGGTGCAATATTGTGTTTGCCACCTCGACCCTTATGGCCTGATCCTCTTACAGTGCTTTTAGTCATCGACTGTGGTTTCTTTAGTGTGGAACGACACATAGCACCAAAATGACATTTCTAAACTCATAGCATTTCTTGCCTTGAGCAGGACAAACATTTTCTTGGTGTGGGTAGTCTCCTCCATAATTTTAACATTTATTGTTGACACCCTCTGATGTGAGTCATTGTGACTGCTTGAGTCTTGTTCCATGACTACAGTTGTGATGTGGTTCTCGGCTCAATTTACTGTTAGGTTTGGTATGATATCTATGATCACGGTGTGCTCCCTTAACCTTACATACCTCATCACTGTTAGTAACAGTGGCAGAACCGTTGTTGGCACTGCACTCCATGACACGAGCATCACGTGCAGCATCTTCCATTCGACGAGCCATATCCATTATCTTGTTAAGAGAACTTATCATCATCAACAAGTTCTAGAGCTCTTCGACGGAGACGTGTAGATATGCATGTTTCAATTATTTGCTGTTTGATTTCTTTGTCATCATCAGCAAACTCACAATGGGCTGCTAAACCCTGCAGACATGTATGGTATTGATCCACAGTTTCATTAGAGTTGTTTGGCTCTCCTGAAATGCATAATTTCCAATGCAGTATTTTCTCTTGGTTTGAAATGTTCTGTTAATTTGGCTTTGGCAGTGTTATAATCTTTGGCACCACCAGTGACTTTCAGTGTATCAAAGATGTCACAAACTCTATCACCTGCATAATGAAGTAGAAAGGCACGCTTTCTTTCAGCACTTTTGATGTCAGAAACTATCAACAAATTTTCAAACCTTTTAAGCCATTTGACCCACCTCTGTGACAGGTTTGTCTGGTCAGAGTCACAATCAAATGCAGGAAACAGGTATATTTGCCATTTTTACTGAATAAATGTAAACTTATCACTTAAATGTTCCTCAGAATACTAAACACTTACTGCACTGTACATGTTAGTTAAGCTGAACAAATACCTGCATTCCCAGTTCATCCTCGTTGCCAGTGTGGTGTTTGTGTGTAGCGGAGGAAGTCTTGGTTGTAGGGTTGACAAAGCCATTGCTTGGTTACTGACTTTAATACTTATAAACGATTACATGACTAGTAGCTACCAAGCTTGGCGGGCATACTGTATGCTCTTGTTTACCTCCTGCTGGCGTCTGAGCCCCAGCACATAGAAAACGGATGGTACCGTTTTCTGTGAACATGACATCGTGGAAAACCCCATCCTGAAGTATATTCCAGCAGAGGTCCAAAAAAGTGATGAAGTCTCTCCTCCGTTTTTGGTGACAACGCGTGTGCAAGCTGCCCGCCCACAAACAGCCGACTGCTTCAACAGCTGTCCCTCAAGACCATCAGAATCTGCCACCGAATCTCACTATGCAGGAGTTCCGCAAGTTGCAGAGGGAGGATCGCTCATTAACACCATTATTCTTCCAGGCCGAGACTCAATCTGATAGTATTCCTGGGTTCTTTTTAGAGAACCAATTGCTCTACCGGAGGTACCGACCCAGTAAACAAGCGGAGAATGACGATTGGGCTAATGTCGACCAACTAGTAGTTCCCACCAGCCTACGGCCCGATATTCTACACCTGGCCCATGGAGTGCTTTCTCACTACAGTTTTAATAAAACCTATCACGCCATCAGACAAGACTATTACTGGCCAGGTATGATTAAGGATGCAAAAACTTATGTACACCAGTGTCATACATGTTTGATGACAGGAAAACCCAACATCTCTATTCCTAAGGCTCCTTTGATTCCTATCCCGGTGCCTTCAGAACCCTTTCACAGACTCATTATTGACTGTGTTGGTCCTTTACCCCGGACCAGTTCTGGCAACACTTTAATACTAACCATCCTGTGTCCAACCACCAGATTCCCCATAGCAGTTCCTGCAAAGAACATTACGGCTGCTACTGTGGTGAAGCAACTGTTTTAGATCTTTACACAATATGGATTTCCTTGGGAGATTCAAAGTGACTGTGGCACCAACTTCACCAGTGATCTCTTCAAGAAGACACTGGAAGAATTCAACATTACTCAGGTATTGTCCAGCCCCTATCATCCTGCTTCACAGGGTTCTCTTAAACGTAGTCACCAAACTATAAAATCACTCCTTAAGAAATTTTGCAATGAAACGATGAAAGACTGGGATAAACAATTTGACATCATCATGTGCATTTTCAGAAGTCTCCCAAATGAGTCTCTAGGAGTGTCTCCTTATGGGATTCTCTACAGACGTAAGTGCCGTACTCCTCTTAAAGCTTTTAAAGACTCTACGTAATGCCACCTTCAGTGACCCTCTGTATGTGCCCCAGTTTCTTCAAAACTTAAAGCACATTCTAGAGCGAGAGCATAAATTTGCCAATGATAATTTATTAACAGCTCAAGATAGGATGAAGACTCATTTTGACAAACACAGTAAATTCAGGAAATTTAAAGCAGGAGACTTCGTTTTAGCATATTTTCAGATCCCTGGTTCTCCATTGCAAAATAAGTTTTCAGGACCTTACCGCATCAAGGAGTGCAGAAACCACAACAACTACGTTCTTGAGACTCCAGATAGGCGGCGGAGGACCCAGTTGTGCCACGTCAATCTTTTGAAGAAGTAATGGTACACCCCCACTGTGTTAGTATCCCTCTCCACCTTTGAAGATCCATACCCCCACAGTGAGACCTTCCCTGCTTCTCCTCCCGAAAGCACTAACTCTGAGTCAGTGCCTTCCAACTCTGAAATTCTTACAGACCTTCCTAAATATTTGCAAGACTGTAACAGTGCTTATCTCATCAGAGCATTCCAAGAACAACAGAAGTTGTTCAGTGATGATCCCTTGGAATGTAATGTAGTTCAGCACGACATCCAGCTACTTCCTGATACCCGGCCGATTCGTCAACCCTTCTACCGCATCAGCCCGTACAAAAAGGAAGTTATGCATGCTGAGGTACAGTACCTTCTGGATCATGGGCTAGCCACCCCTTGTGAGTTCCCTTGGGCCTCACCCTGCATCTTTGTGCCGAAACCTCGCGGTAAAGTACGATTATGTACAGACTATAGGAAACTGAACCTCGTGACCGTCAAGGATGCTTACCCTTTACCTCGTATAGATGATATCCTTGACGCCGTAGGTAATGCTACTTATCTTTCCCAGATTGACTTGTTAAAGGGCTGCTGTCAGATTAGTCTGGCAGAGTGGGCTAAGGAAATATCTGCCTTCACCACTCCTTTTGGCCAGTACAGATATGAACGCCTTCCTTTTGGATTGTGTAATGCCCCAGCCACCTTCCAGCGAGCTTTCAACCGCGTCATCCATTGCCTAGATCACACCTACGCCTACTGGGATGACATCGTTGTGGCAACCGACACCTGGAACGAACATCTGCTCCAGCTGCAACGATTGTTCTCCAAGCGCCTGACAGCTGGCCTTACCATCAACTTGGGCAAGTCCACCTTTGCTAAAGGTAAAGTGCGTTATCTTGGTCATGTGATAGGAAATGGCAGCCTAACTCCTTTAGCCATTCATACTCAAGCCATTCACCATTACCCACAACCTACAACCAGGAAGCAGCTCCTGCGCTTTCTTGGCCTTGCATCTTACTATCGTAGGTCTGTAAACAAATTTCAGTACGGTAGCGACACCACTGATTAATCTGACCAGCCCCAAGCAACGGTATCATTGGACCATTCAACAGACCGTTGCCTTTGAACAACTAAAGTCTCTGCTATGTTCTAATCCCATTCTCGCCTCTCCAGATATTACGAAGCCCTTCATCATCAATGTCGACGCAAGTGGCACCGGCTTCGGGGGCGTTGTAATGCAACAGCGTGGCGAAGAGGTTCTTCCTGTCGGCTACTACAGCTACAAAGTGAAGCCTCATCAGAGGAACTACAGCACCATAGAAAAAGAACTCTTCTCCATCGTCCTGAACCTTCAACATTTCGAGCATTACCTACAAGGTAATCGGTCCATTACCATCTATTCAGACCACAATCCCTTACGATTTCTGCAACAAGCCTAGTTCAGCAATCAACGTCTTCTACGCTGGGCTCTGTATCTGCAGAATTTTAACCTGGAGATATTCTTCATTAAGGGCTCGGATAACATCATAGCAGACGCCCTCTCTAGAGTCTACAAGGTAGAGGCAGCTACTCCTACCACTCTACCGTCTAATGAAGTAACTTAACCCATAAGAGCAGGCTTCGGGGGAGAGCTGTGACAGTAATCTCTTTCAAGAGAGATTTGGCCTGCTCCTTCCTACATTGCGTTGCTTCTATACTTCTGCAACATAATGATACCACATTCAAGAATAGTATATAAGTGGAATAACAGAAGTTTCTACAGGGGGTACACTACCCTACTCTCACTCTCCTCACCCCCCTTCCTCATTGTCGGCACACCACCTCGTTGATCACCAAACGACCACCTCAAACCAACACTCTCCCCATTAGTGAATCAGCGACTTCACGCGACTCCAGAGCCATCTGCATCATCTATATATAGTCTCGCACAAGCAGTTGGCCTCAGAATATTCTTGTGCTCTCGAGCTGACGCTTCTAAGCATACATCCTGTATATTAGTAGAGGTTTCAGTCAGCCCACTATTCTCAGCACCTTTAACAAATTTTTGTCTTGCTTATTGCAGAGTAACAATCATTATTTTATTTTATATTGTGTTTTGTCTTTGTGTATATTTTTGGTCTACACCGTACATAGCCAAGGAATTATCTTTATTTTGTTTATATTTGTTTAAAGTAAATTAAATTCATTATTTATAAGATATGTTTACGTGTTTTTCCCTTTCACTTTACCACAGGAGACAACCACCAAGCAGTCAATACTTTGTTTCTCTGTTTTTTAATGCGATTGGCATTTACACCAGCCATAGAGAAGACTGCCTTAACACCTACATTTCTCGTCACACAAGAAAGAAGGGAAAGAGAAGAGCGAGAAACAAAAAAGAGAGAAGGAAAGACTACCCGAGTTAGAAGTGTTATGATTAGGTGGTCAGAAAGAAACAAGGGAAACAAGTAGTTTCGATCCAGTGAGGAACATTAAGATGGTTCCCAAATTCAATGAGAAAGAAGTCTTCAAGTTCTTCGCTGCCTTCGAGTAGGTAGCCGCTTCATTAGATTGGCCAAAGGAGAATTCGGCCATGACGATTCAGTCCGTCCTGACAGGGAAGGCCCAAATTGCATACTCCATATTATCGGTAGATGATTCCAGTGATTACGACGCTGTGAAGGTGGTGGTGCTGATGGCCTACCAGTGGGTACCGGAAGCTTACAGACAGAAGTTCCGGAACCTGAAGAAGACCTCGGAGCACACCTTCACGGAGTTTGCAAGTATGAAGGAACGTGTATTCCACGAATGGTGTGCATCTGGTAAAGTGGAGACGAAGGAGCAACTCGAGCAGCTCATATTGTTGGACGACTTTAAGGAATGTCTGTCTGGAGATCTCAAGACATGCCTAGAATTACAGCAGGTAGAGACCTTGAGTGCGGCAGCCATAATGGCTGAGGAGTACATCCTTACTCATCGACCCTCTACCAGGTATGTCCCGAAGAGTTTCCCACGACTGTGTGGTAAATCTCGCCCAGAAGGAGAGAGTACATCCCACAAAGTACTTTGAAGTCGCCCCCCAGGTAGTCCCCAAAGGCCAAGTCCTAACAAACTAACACACCGTAGCCCAAGGAGAAACAGTGTGTTGGACTTGCAGACAGAGAGAGCATGTTGCTGCCACGTGTCGAGGAAGGACAGGTAACGACCCGCACAGAGAAGTAATGCTGATGGGTTGTAGGACACCACCAGTGGGAACCCAGTCTCTAATGACGAGTAGAGAAGAACCAGGATTCTTTGCCCCTCACTTCACGTGGGTATGTAGCGAGTGATCATACTAGTAGATCGGTTGTAGTGCTCAGAGATAGTGGAGCAGCCCAGTCCCTGATCGTGAGAGACTCGTTACCTGAGGGAGCGAGTGTTGACGGGATACAAAACGTTGTTATAGTTGGGTTTCCTTTTACGCGGAACGTTGCCCCTTTAGTGTAAGTACACCTAGACTCGCCCTACTTCAGTGGCACATGTGCATTGGCAGTAGTTGATACCCTGCCTATAGCTGGGATAGACGTTGTACCAGCTAACGACTTGGCGACAGGTTTGAACTACGATCATCTCAAGATTGTGGACGATCCGGCCGGAGCAGCAGTAAGACCTGAGGTAACGGCAGAACACATTGAATCCCAGGTACAGACAGACGTGAAATTATATAATATGTTTTATTTTTCCTCTACTCAACAGATTGAGAGCATTCCAACAGATTCTCCCGACTCTTAATCCGACAAGCAGCATTGGGCTACAGTGACAAACAACTGAGCAAGAGGAGGGACCTCTGGTACAAGCGCCCATGGATATCCAAGGGTCTGGAGTGACGGCAGATAGGTACTTGCGGTAGGGCAAGGTACAATGTTCACTGAACCGGCTAAAGATTCCCCCGATGTCAGAGGTATGTACCTATGTAGGTGAGATACGTGCGCAGGTTCTAGTGCCCTCCTTGGTCCAAACCAGGCTACTGGATATAGCCGGCTATGGATATTACAGGCTCGTGAAAGTTATTCCTCAATTCGCCAAGTATTCCTTAATGGTATTTTGTATTGTTCTCGTGTTTGCTCTAAGCAAAGATCAGTGGAAGAACCGTCAGATGATGACTTCTGTGAATATCGTAGACACACCAGGGACCGGACATTCGCCCTACAAGTATTACAGTCGAAGGAGGGACCCAGAAGGTGATTGATGATACAGGGAGTCAAATAAATGTTTTAATGAATGACTGTTCCCGACAGGTTGACACCCCCCGCGTAATTGGTGAGCTTTGATTCAACATTATTCGGAACGTAGGTCGACCTGACGGTGGATAAGCGAACACATTCCTCAGTATTTTACAGACGGTCCTGGTGGTAATATGTGCGGGCCTAGTAAGCCGTCAGGCCGTAAGTACGTATTTCCGGACTGTCCCCGTTATCCCAAATCATCAGTCCCCTGTATTCCAGGATCCTATCTCCCTGAGGGACCACCAGATCAGTGCAAGAAACGTCTTCTGCACTCAATCAGCAGTGGTACCACGATGCAGGGAGATGTGGTCTGTTGGCCCCAGTTCATTGCTCCTCTGCAGAACCTCTATGCTATTTACTAAGCCGTGTAAGGTAACTGGGCTCCTGACAAGAACATCAGTCACGTCATTGCCCAAGATATTAGAATTCCCTCTGTGCCAGGCCTCTCAGTTAAGGCAGTTCATCGGACAGGACTTCCTCGTTACCGCAGTCGTACCATGGTGGCCGTAACACTACTTGATTCACCAAGAATCGAAACCAACAGAACACACATTTAACATCTTTTGAATGAAGTGCCTTTAGTCCGTCTGCTTAACTCGATTGAACCAACCCATATTGGTGGTGGTGGTTTTAGGGGGGGCGGGGAAGCTGAAATTCACGTTGGTCTCCACTAGTATTTACGAGTTGTATCATTGGTTAGTTGACCATATACGGACTAGTGACCAATTTGCTACAAAAACTGTTATTAATTCAACAAAACCTCCCAGACCTCCAACTCCTGAGCTCGAATGGGATTTTACCAACAGGTTAGAAGAAATTTCAGGAATCTCTTTAACTCTGGCACCAAAACAACAACTGACAACATTGAAGAGATGGAAAGAGTAAATGCAATACAGAGAAGCAAATCACTCCATCCCCAAGAACAATATAATTACCCAACAACGAGACCAATGGTTGGGACGAGGATTCGAACCTACGTTCGAGAGCATCCAAGACGCTGCCTTAATCGACTAAACTACGACATGGTAAAAATTGTAACCACAAGTTCTACTGAACTAACTTGGATCATGCAGCATCTCAGACAAATCAGGGTTTTATACAATTCCGCCATGCACTCGAGCCATGTCAATAGGCCGTTCTACCTCTTCGCCCTCACTTCATTATTGGTTTTGTTCATTTGATGCATCACGCTATTTTGATTTCTGTATGTAATGAAGTAAGGGCGAAGAGGTAGAACGGCCTATTGACATAGCTCGAGTGCAAGGGGGAATTGTGTAAAACCCTGATTTGTGTTTCGGAGAGGCTACAGGATCCAAGTTATTTCAGTAGAACTTCTGGTTTCAATTTTTTTTTACGATGTCGTAGCTCAGTCGATTAAAGCAGCGTCTGGGATGCTCTCGGACGTAGGTTCGAATCCTCGTCACGGCCCTTGTGGATTTTTTTCATTTTAAGACCAATGGTATTACTGTGACGGGATCAATGAACATCATAAGACTAAATTGTGCACAAAAGAATTTTGTAACTACATACAACTACTAAAGATATACAATATACTACATACAATATACTATATACAATGTAACTACATACAAAAGATCATAGTGGAACTACGAAGATAATCTGAAACTTCTTAGACCTGTCCAAGATCAAGTGTGTGAAGAAACGGGAAAAATCAAAGAAAAATGGCTCGAGTTGTGTGACAAGCCAAATCAGCATACATCTTTGGGCGACAACTGGAGGCAGATGAACAGGGCCAAAGGAAAATCAGCCCGATCTGTAAACAAAGACCCAAAGGTGATTCAATCCACCTGCCACACCACCTGTTTATGAATGAAAAACTTTACACATGCACAACCCGCATCTGATTTCGTTTGAACACTTCCGAAACAGGTGCTTCACTACAGCCCATCCTCCAAAGATACAAAAATGCTTCCATGCACCCGCCAAACCCCCTGTTTATTAATGAAAAACTGTTTACACGCGACTCCACTGTTGACGTTCGAACACTTCCTGATCAAGTGCTTTACTGACAAATTTTATTTTATTCACAATACTAAAAATGCTTCACCCACGTATATAAATACAAATAATCGCTAACAAAACCTAAACACCTAACCTATGCCTATATATGCACAATATGCTATTATAATATTTTATATTTGAGAAAATTCCCAATTTGAATAAACAGCATGTAAAACTTTATGAATATGTCTGTGGGGTCGACCACTGGAAGTAATGGACTCGAGTCGAGGTCGGGCTGGGGAAATCACCACCTGCTCTGCCCCATCATTTACGTCCAGAGTAGAAGCAGAAAGAATAGCAAATATATTTGCTTCAAGAGACAGTTCCACTCAATTTCCTCAAGCAACTGACTCGCCAACAAAGACAAAGCAGTAGGATGAAAAAACAAATAATAAAGATGGTGCTTTAGCCTTACCTGACGAACTAGACCAACCTTTCAATCTGAAAGAACTCAGAAGAGCTACAAAGAAAACTACAAGAAACAGCTCAAGGTGAGGTCAAAATCACAACATACTGACCAAGCTGAGAGAAGTGTGAAAAAACCTTCTTGAATCTCATCAAATGAGTTTGGGTAGCATTAACTCAACCAATCTTTGATTACTGCAATTAAACTTCCCATTACAAAACCCAGGAAATAAAAGACCCATTTTATTAACACGTCACCTGATATCAATGGTTTCACACATTGTAAAATTGTACTTAACTATCACAACCTTTCTTACTGTTCATGGAGATAAAAGGCACAAGTACACAACATTTCTGGGTTTAAAAAATGCCTTTGATATTGCTAATAGGGATGTGATTATGTATGAATTAGCGAGAATGGATATAGGTGGACAATTATTACAATGGATAGGGGGCTATGTTACCAACCGAAGTCCTCTGCACTGTTCCGAGGCTACAAGAGTGAAACTAAATTAATGCAACTAGCCACCTTACAAGGAGTAGTACTCAGTCCTACCTTGTTTATTGTTTTAATTAATGCCTTACTAAAATTATTCCCAACTAGTCCGGCAAACATCACTATCAGCTATGCAGACGACATCCTTGTACATACTAAAACCCACCGCGAAATGCAGTCTTAAATTGTATATATACAGCTTGAGGGCCTTTGTCTTGTAATCACCGCTGCTAAAACTAAGGTATTTAACAAATTGGCAACAGCAAAAGTCACCATGAAAACTTTAGATAACATACAAATAAACTGTCTAATTTCAAATACTTTGGTGTCTGTCCTTTGTACCTCTACTACAGTCAACAAGTTACATCAACAATGAAGAGACAGACTCAAGGCTCTCAGAACTGTAATGGGGTACAGTGTTAATATTAGAATAGCAAAAACTATGTATTTAGCTATACATAAGGTTTCTGATAGACTATCATGCACCAGCTTTGGTCCTGCAAAATGGAAAAAGTATTGATTGACTGGAAAAAATGCAAAATGAAGCACTCAGAATTATACTCGACTGCCCTATAAATACTAAAGTTCTCAACATACAGAAAGAATTATATATACTTAGCATTCGAAACAATATTTGAAGTTAATTTTATGATGGGACTAAAGCTTCTGCGTGATAACAAAAACAACATTGTGTCAGATGAACTGTTAGAACACATACGAAATGTGTTCTAGTCTAAATGGAAACGAGTCTAAATTGATTCAAAGAACAGCCACTCATTAAAATGATGGGACTGCGCGATGTATATGCAGATGAAAGAGTAAAGCACTTCCTTCCACCTTGGCAGATACTACCTTGCGACATCCTGATCCCTGCATACCCCACCAAGAAATTAATCACAAACAACCCTCATGCTCAACTTGCTGCTAAATTAAGCACCATAAAACACATTCACAATATACACACTGAAAACATAGCACAGACCATACACACTGACAGAGCACTCAATATAGCTACAGGGCGGGCAGGAAGTGCTGTTATTGCTCATCAGCCCGATGGCAGCACAATTCAAAGGAATATCCGAATTAGTAACAGGGCATCCACAATGCAAGCCAAGTTGGTCAACCCGTCCTCGCAAATTCGTATAGTCAATATTGACTTATTAAATATGTGCATAGGTGACATACTAAACATAATAGTTTACCTTGAAAAGCTTCATAGAAAACACCGACCTTACCTAACCTTCTTAGTATGTTAAGATAAGCATCTTATTGCTTCGTAATTACAATTATTACTTAACCTATACCTATAATAGGTTAAGTAACAATTGTAATTACGAAGCTATAAGATGCTTATCTTAACATACTAACAAGGTTAGGTAAGGTCGGTGTTTTCTATGAAGCTTTTCAAGGTAAACTAATATGCTTAGTATATCACCTATGCACGTATTTAATAAGCATAATCTTAATCGCATTGAATGGAAAACCAAACCACCGCACCAAAATGTTAGCTTACATAAAACATGGAGGGGACTACAGTATGCCTTACTTCCTCATGGATCATATCAAAGATAAACCAGGAATGCATATTTTTCTGGACTTCGAAAAAGTCTTTGGGCTAGCCATTGCTTCAGCTTCACTGTGCTGCCTGATGGATAAGGATATCAAAGGACACGCTCTCGCCTTTGCCAAAGGAAGTCTGCTTAACAGAAGCTAAAGTCATATTGCGAGGAAAAATATCTTCCTCATGAGGCTGAAAATGGAGCCCCGCAGGGAGGAATATCAAGCCCCTTCCTCTGTCATTGAAAAATTCATGAAGCTCAAGGCACCTAAAGCCAAACTGCTTAACTATGCAGACAAATTTGTGGTCATTATCAAATATTAGAGGCACCAGGAACCATGCACAAAGTGCCTATACATCAGCAGGGAAGCGGAATGCATAGCAGTGAAAATAAACAATAAAACCAAAGCAATGGCCGGTAAAATGAGAACAAGACATTTAGACTCGCAATACATGAACGAGAAATAGAGTGGGTTACCTCTTGTCAATACCTTGGAGTCATAATAGAACGCCAGTTGAAATTCACTGATGAAATTGAATATCTTCGGCAACGATGCAAAGTCGGAAACTCTGCTTTGAACTCCCTGACAAGTCTTAGAGATGGTGCAACTCTACTAGTGCTCAAGATGTACTACGTTCAAGCAATTAGGCCACTAATTGACTGTGCTGTTCCTAGTTTTAGATCCCTCATAGGTTGGGATGTAATGGGAGAAACTTGAAGTGTCACAAAATGATGCCCTCAGAACTGATGGGAGCGCCTATATGGACGAGTCGTGAGAATCTAAGAATAGAAAAACTTACCAGCCCTTCAAAACACAAGGAAGGTTGTTGAATAAACCTCTTTTTGCTAAGACACTTGCCTATGTTCTTATTCCTCATTCTGCAATATTATCCCCATCCATCACCACTATTTGCTACTTTGAAAACAAACCAATATAATTTATAAGACTATTATTTCTTCAAAAAAAAAATCTTAACCTTCCTAGGAACATATACGTAAAGAAAACCGCCTCCTGATATGCACCCTAAATATATACTCAACTAAATTAATTTACATACATATCTAACATTTACTTGAAACAAGCCTGTGAATGCGGAATCGTGTTTAAGGCCTTGCCATTAATTTATTGAAGATTAAGTCACACCATAAGGTGGCCAGGGCATGTCCGTAGGTGGTTGCCGTGTTGAGGTGGTTGAGCAGTTGGCAAACAGGTTTTCCTGGTCACTGGGAAGTCATTGGTCATGATGTACTCACCTAATTGCTCACCTAGTTGTACTTCCAGGGGTTGAGCTCAGGCTCTTTGGTCCCGCCTCTCAACTGTCAATCAACAGGTGTACAGATTCCTGAACCTACTAGGCTCCATCATATCTACATTTGAAACTGTATGGAGTCAGCCTCCAGCACATCACTTCCCAGTGCATTCCACTTACTAACTACTCTAACACTGAAAATGGTCTTTTCTAATGTCTGTGGCTCATTTGGTTACTTGGCTTCCACCCGTCTCTCCTTGTGCGTGTACCACCCATGTTAAATAATCCATCCTTGACAACCCTGTTAATTCCCCGAGAATCTTTATGTGGTGATCATGTCTCCCCGAACTGCTCTTTCTTCCAGCTACGTGAGGTGCAGTTCCCTCAGCCTTTCCTCGTAACTCATGCCTCTTAGTTCTGGGGCTAGCCTAGTGGCTAGTCCTCTGAACTTTTTCCAGTTTCGTCTTGTACTTGACAAGGTACGGGCTCCATGCTGGGGCCGCATACTCCAGGATTGGCCTTACATACGTGGTATACAAGGTTCTGAAAGATTCCTTACACAAGTTTCTGAAGGCAGTTCTGATGTTAGCCAGCCTCGCATACGCCGCCGATGTTATTCTTTTGATATTCTTTTCTTTAGGAGACAGGTTTGGTGTGATATCAACCACTAGCTCTTTCTCTGTTCGTCTGGTGAAGGACTTCATCTCCCATTCTGTATCCAGTGTCTGGTGTATTCCCTCCCCCCTAGTTTCATTACCTTACATTTAATTGGGTTGAACTTTAGTAGCCATTTGTTCAACCATTCACTCAGTATGTTTAGGTCATCTTGTAGCCTCGTAATATCATCCTCTGTTTTAATCCTCATAGTTTTTGCATCGTCAGCAAACATTGAGAGGAATGAGTCCATACCCTCTGGGAGATCATTTACATATTTCAGGAACAGTATTGGTCCACGAACAGGTCCACCAGGGACTCCAATGGTGACATCCCGCCACTCCGAAACCTCGCCCCTCACAGTGACTGTGTTGTTGCTTAGGTACCACCTTATCCAGTGGAGTACCTTCCCTTTCACTTCTACCTGCATCTCCAGTTTATGCACCAGTTTCTTATGTGGTACTGTGTCAAAGGCTCTCTGGATATGTAAAAAATATGCAGTCAACCCAGCCTTCTCTTTTTTGCCTGGTCATAGAATTCAAACAATCCTGTGAAGCATGATTTGCCATCCCTGAACTCATGCTGATGTTTTGATGCCAAGTTCTTCCGCTCCAGATGTTCCACTAGTTTTTTAGTGGAGGTATTAATTGGCTCGGGATCCAGAACCAAGCTCGAAACATTGAATACCATTTTCGGTGTGAGAACCCATCGGCTACCTGCTAGATTTCTTGCAAGCAAGTTGCAGAGAGTATGATCTAAGTGTGGAAGGTCTGGTTTGGCTTGAATTGAAGATCGTCCTGGCCTTCATCTTCACCTGAAGTAGATCTTTGGCGTCTTGCTCACGCCGCCTCGTGTATTAATTTGTTGGTCGAAGACAAACATTCGCATCAACATGCCAATACCAGTAAAATCTCTCACTCTGGTGGCCAGCACGGTGCTAAACGTTTGTAGGAAATTGGTCACTTCACATCTGATGCCAAAAGTGGTGCTGAGACGTGTATAAGGGATAAGGAAAAACAACCTCAATATGGTTTGAGAGAGAACGCTTTGTGGACAGAACGTCAATATGGAGTTGAGCTTTGCCTCAAGACAAAGCTTGAGCCGTTATCTAATTTGGTTTTGGGTGAAAAGGAAGATATTAAAATTGAAAAGGGAGCAATCTATCACGGTGTAGGAAAGTGACGTTCTTGTTTCTCTCGGTACAAATTATAAATCTCACACTCGGTTCACTTGAAATATTTGGAACAATGGTCCATATTAGTTGGAACATTGGATCCATTTGAAAGAGTTGACCTTCATAAAGATTTTGGAGGGCTTTTGTGCAAGGCTAAGGATGAGCTAGCCTAAGCATTTTTATACCAATTTGACAGTTAATTTAAACACGATCAACGACCCTCAATATTAATGAGAAACGAACTTAATATATCAAGTATCTGTGGTACGGGGGCACACAAAGATTACACTAAGCTTCGTTCTGCAATTTAGTCAAGTACTCCAAGCTTTCTTTCAGATACCAAAGCAAGCAGAGGCTCAACCTAATCAACTAAAGATATGATGATGCAAGAGAATACATCATTTTGACAATGCAAACATTGGCACCACAGCCCGAGTGATAACCTTCAGAACTCTCAGCTTTTTTTTTATACTGACGACAGAGTGAATACAACAAAACCACACAGTGGCACCTCAAGGCCTAGGTATCTAAATCTCTTAACATAGTAAAGCTGGGAGCCATCATACTGTTGCATCTTGCTAACAGCTCCTCCCTGCCTGGGTGGACGCGGATTTGGAATGTTTTCTCTTTGAGATGACTAAACCTAGGTCCGACAGGAGTCTAATACAGAGTTAAGAGTTTTGCGTATTAGCATACCCAGTGGTGTGTATCATTGTAAGTCTGGTGCAGTAGGAGCGGCAGTTTATGAAGGTGGAGGACACAACCAACAACAGCTGAGGTAAATGCATGCTCACTCCCACAATTTGCGACGATCGAGTATAAATTTGCGTATAAATCAATTTCAGATTGATTTAGTAGCATTTCCACTGTGTCCATATACTTCACATATTTGAAGTCTTTGAAAAAAAAGGTACAAATCCTCTTTCATATTGTCTTGCATTAAACCAAAACTATGTACAACAGATTTGAATACCTCCTACTATATGTTGTAATATTATATTGTTTAAAGTTCATAGTTTTTTATATTATAACCCAACGAATCCAATGGATTAGAACGTCTACAACGATATGGAAGACATCGAGGAGCTCATAAATTGGATGAAGGAAATGGGAGACTGCTTCGTGCGGGTGCTAACAGCAGCCACCACGAAGGAAGGGCGTCAAGTCTGGTGGTTAAGCTCACAGATCCATTCTCTACTGAACCCGAGACGAAGATTTGGATGGAAGCTAGTTAGAGAGTAGCTTGTTTGCCCTGACTACTCAAGACGGTTAACAATAATTGATGTGTAAATATGAAATAATAACAATTAGCTTCTGACCATTTCAGCTTTCCTGTTTCAGGTATCCATGCTCGTGAATGGATCTCTCCTGCCGTCTCCCGTACATCTTGAACCTGTTTGTAACGGACGAGTCTTGGCGAGACCCGCTGAAGGTGACGGAGTGGTACATCATGCATGTCGTCAACCCAGACGGCAATCGGTACACCTTCACCTTCGAGAGTACCAGGTCAGTCATCAGTGACTGACAGTGTTCACGATATGCAACACCGTGCAGTGTTCATGCCATACAACCTACTAGAGTATACACGTCATACAAGACTCGGCAGTATACCCTGCAGTTTAACAGCAGGTACATGTCAATACAATCAGCACATTATTGTCCAAAAGCATGTTTATGTCAAAGTCGTGACTAGTAATGAGCATATATATAGCAGCTTATTATGGGAATTACCACCAACCTCACTTAGTTTTATAAATATTTCATTGTCATGNTTTAAAGTTCAGTTTTTTATATTATAACCCAACGAATCCAATGGATTAGAACGTCTACCACAATATGGAAGACATCGAGGTGTTCTTAAATTGGATGAAGGAAATGGGAGACTGCTTCGTACGGGTGCTAACAGCAGCCACCAGGAAGGAAGGGCGGCAAGTCCTGGTGGTTAAGCTCACAGACCCTTCTCCACTGAACCCGAGACAAAGATCTGGATGGAAGCTAATTGGAGAGTAGCTTCTTTGTCCTGACTACTCAAGACGGTTAACAATAATTGAAGCGTATATATGAAATAGTTAATTAACTTCTGACCATTTCAGTCTACTTCCTGTTTCAGGTATCCATGCTCGTGAATGAATCTCTCCTGTCGTCTCCACGTACATCTTGAACCTGTTGATTACGGAAGAGTCTTGGCGAGACCCGCTGAAGGTGACGGAGTGGTACATCATGCATGTGGTCAACCCAGACGGCAATCAGTACACCTTCACCTTCGAGAGTACCAGGTCAATCATCAGTGACTGACAGTGTTCATGATATGCATCACCGTGCAGTGTTCATGCCATACATCCTCCTACAGTGTACACGTCATACAAGACTTGGCAGTATACCCTGCAGTTTAACAGCACGTACATGTCAATACAATCAGCACATTATTGTCCAAAAGCATGTTTATGTCAAAGTCGTGATTAGTAATGAGAATATATATAGCAGTTTATCATGGGAATTACCACCAACCTCACTTAGTTTTTATAAATATTTCATTATCATAATTCTATCAGTATTGTTTATTGTAGGCATGATCGACCACTCCAAACACTCATTAGCTTCGAGATGAGTTTAAGTATTTAATCCACTAATACATCTTCCCTTATTACAAATAACACTACTTCCAACCTATCACCATAGCCTGTGCTGCTTTGAACTTTTTGTTCTGAGTAGCTGAATCTAAAATATGAATAATGAATTAAAGGTTATTCATGCCTGTGCCATCTTTGGTGCTTTACTCTTCATCTATCAGGAATCTAATAATCTTCTCAATGCAAACAGGCACTTAGAGTGCCCCAATGTCATAACAGCGGAAAGTTGCAAAACATGACAACTTGTAGCCGCCGCCCGCTCTGTTCACACTGTACTACATGACGTCACCGCCTGCCACATCCTTACCCTCACACGCCAGTGTGTGTTGCGGCGTCTGTGTCTTACCTTCAAGTGTATGTACAAGATACCGCCTGCGGTCAGTGTAGAAACACGGCACACCACCTGGGAGTACTCCGCCGTGTTAAATACGGTCGTGTTGGAAAGCCTGTCATACTATAGTGCTCTCCTGTCGTAACGAGCGAGACTAGCAGTCGGGCCCTTTACGAGGATGCTTGCATGACTGACAGTAAATGGCTAAGCTACCTGTAAGTGTTTCTTATTAAAATGTGTGTTGCTCTGAGTCGTCAACCACAGTTCTCACCTTCCCAACACCTGTCACAGGTATAAGTGGAAACCGTGACACCCGAAGGTGTATACGTGTTTATCTGTGTGGTGTCACGACATTACTCTCGTCTGTAAATGTGAGCTTCATACACACCACACATTTAGTTACTTTGTGATACAAGTTTTGTGCATGACAGTACCATTGTTGATTTATTGTGCATGATTATTGCCCAAGTATCCTGTTTGGAACTACTGTGACCCATTGCACACCAACATTCCTCTTCTTGAGAATAGGTGCAGTTTGCATGAAGGGGTAACCCTCCCGATGACTGCACCAGGACAGACGTAAGGAGATGCGTTGACGGTTAGGATGAGAAGAAAGTCAAAAGCGGTAGACGTGATGGGCCGTAGAGAGAGGAGAGGCGGCGAAAACAGAGTCGAATGTCAGAGGGAGACACCCCGCACCGGGGGCCGGGGCGTCGTGGTCACGGTGGCAGCTGACCCACGCACGGCATAGCAGTGTGCGCAAGACGGGAACTAATACTTCTCCGGAAACTTGTATATCGGAAAGCGCAAGCAGTACGCTTCCCAAAACACCCACTCGTCAGCGGGCAGCCGGCCACCAGGCGACGCCCTCGGCTGAGACATCCTATCCGGCACCCGATACACAAACTCCTTCACCCACGACACCCAGAGAGTGGACGAGCACCACGGGATCGGAAGCACCCGGGCATCTCGATAAGGGCCCAACTCCGGAGCCTCACAGGGCACGACCCCAGCAGACGGGACCAGACAATCCCCAGACCGGAGCAAGGAAGGAGGGGAGACAGCAGGGGATGCAGGTGCGTCACCGACCCCACCACCGGGCACAGGACCCGAGGCCCCCCGGCGCACATCTTTCCGCAACATCACGACGAGGTCCCGATCATCAGGGACAACCCCCCACTGCGGAGATCCAACAGCAGGAGACGCAGGAGGAGAGGCACAGGTAGCAACTTCGGAGGCCCTCACAGCACCAACATCCTTGGTGGGGGGGCGCCAGATCACCATACTCCCCCACCTCCTCCCAAGGCACACCACGAAGTGGAGACACTCCGAGCCCGCCGCGAACGCTTCGAGACAGGCCGCACCACACCACTCCCAGCAGGCCGCTCCGCAGGCACGGCCACCATCTTCACATCCACACAGGCCACACCAGCACCGTCCGAAGAGTCCACAGAGGCCACATCACCCACACTGTCCACATCATCCTGGGACACAGCCTCAGAACACCGACGCGCACGCTTCTGCACAGGGATGGAAAGAGCAGAACTACAGTCGTCAACACACACAGACACGGCAGGCACCTCACCTTGCTGAAGCACCCCCTCCAACACAGCAGAACTCGCGTCCCCGGGTGCCGGTATCACAGCCACAGGTGGGGGCGGGACATGGACCTCCACCGGGACATCCTGCACAACACGCAGCTCAGGCGACGGCCCGACACCCACACACACCGGCTCAACAGCCCCAGGGGCCACAGCAGGCACCAGATGGGTCGCACAGGCCGTAGAACTCGCCTCAACAGGGGGAGCAGCAGACAGGCAAGCAGGCGCCTCAGGCACAGCACCCACTCCATCCTCAGAACCGTCCGAACGCAACAGGGGCGGAAAATCCTCCGCACGAAAAACATGCACCCGACCAGTTGCTCCCACGTCGCACGCTGCAGCCAGATGACCCTCGTGACCACACCGATAACAGGTGCGCGGTTGACCCCGATACTGGCAGCGGAGCGTGTACCCCAACACGGACATCGACGACGGTACACTACACTTCAGCGACATTGTCAGGGTGCGGGAGCCGTCAAGCATACCAACACAGTGCCCGGCAACGACCTTGTTCCAACGAACACTTAACACTGTCCCAAACCGTTCGAAACAGGTCAAAAAGTCGTCCTGAAATTCGAAGGGGGCACCATGCACCGCCACAGACGTCAAGGTGACACTAAGATTCACCACCTTAACGGAGCCAGCAGTATCAGGGAGAGGGTAAACACGCCCCTCACACCGCTCGAGAAACGCCTGAAAGGCAGCCTGGAGGTGGAACTTGACCACAGCACGGTTGCCCTGAAGCAGCTGGATGCCCACCAGGTCCGACAGCTGCACATGAAGCACGTCCACCAGGGCGACACCAACCAATGGATGGTCCACCGGCACCGTAAATGCCAGACCAGCCGACAACGTCCTCTTCACTGGGGGGCGAGAAGACCCCATGGCTAAGTCACACGTCACCCTGTCAGTGGCAAACCACCACCAGCAGGGCAAACCAGCAATCACCCAACGTAAACACTAGCCAGTGTGGAGAGACCTCAGGAGCGTCCGACCCGGCCGGTGGTCACCACGCAACTCCTCGCACACCAACACCGTTAGATACACCGCGTTAGTAATTTGTTGTCAGGTCGTTAAGTTAGGGTGTCGAGGAGTGAATCGGAATCTATTAGATGTCAAGTGTCTCGCTAATGCAATAATAGCCTTGCTGACGCCAATCTAGAGTAAATCAAGCACCCACTGTATTAGTGGTTAAGTAAATAAACTACTGTTAAGCATTAGGCGGTGTTTCCGTTGAACCACTTCCGAATACTGCCATTACTATTAATTGACCCTTCAGCCCCAGGTGTCTTCAGCACAGAGTAGCCTATTAACCACTAAACTATAAATGTGATGAGGACCTTAAGAGTCACTTTAATTGATTCAGTTGCATTGAAGAGATTCCCATGACCAACGTGGATTAGGACCAAGTGAAGCAAGTCTGAGAGGAGACCATAAAGTACTCTTTATCAACCGTGCTCCCAGGCCCTGGACGCTTGCTCTCGTATTTTGCTGGATTCCGACCGCTTTGTGAAGCGTCTGCCAAATGCACATTGATGAAGTTGCACGCAATTGCAATCTGGATTCAGAGTGAAAACCGTACACCAACACATGCAAAATGCCCAAACTGCAGGGATAAACATCATGCCTGAAACAATCTATTTCCAGAAAGGTTCAAAGGAATCCAAGCCTTTGGATTCTACCCAGCAACCCGAAGTCACAAATTTATGACAAACTACCAGACCCTCAGTTAAAAGCCAAATAAAATTCTCCTCGTCAAATCCGAATCTATAAAAATAAAAATCATCAGCAGTCTAGAGCACCAATTCCTTCTTGTCTAAACAACAGGATCTCTAAGAACTGGAAAAAGACAAGCACTCCACAAGGCAAAAACAATCGCACAGATCTGGCCATCAAAATAACACCTGTTATTTTGCCTTCTGTGCCTTCTGAATATATCAAGTACCGATGATGACCTCTACATCATCTTATGTTCCAGTAGCAAAGACAACACAACTAAACCCTGAGTCTCCCCCACCTACCAAGACAAAGAAAGGCGGCCAAAGGTGTATCAAGTGACTACTGTTCCATTGGTTATTACCTACCTAAGAGAGACCATTAGCAAGGTGTTTGACAAAATATTCCAATCACTGCAACAGACCAACCCTGTGTTAAGGAAGTTATTGTTAACAGGTAAAAAAAATCTACTGAACTTATTTCCTCCACATTTCAACAAGCAATACTGGAAAATGTCGACGAATTCGAAGGAGGTGACGAAACTTGTTTTAGCGACCAATGGCAGTCTCCACTCCAGCAAAGACGGCAAGCCGTCGGGGAAATCAGCAAATTAGAAACCATCATGGACTCGATGGATTCAACTATACCAGAATAATGGCCAATAACGACAATCTCATGCTTATACAATGGAATATCCAAGGATTCTAAAACAAAGCACAAACACGGAGCAGTGCTTCTCAATGACACTGATTTTTTTTTTTTTTACTTCAAGAAATACTTACCTGGACTGAAAGAAGTATTAATATCCCAGGATATCGGGGTTTCCACTGCCCAATTGCTCGAGGTGGCACCAGAGGCTTTTCAAAACTAGTAAGAAATCATATCAATGTCACGGGAATCACAGATCTGCCTGACTGTGGTGAAGACGTGGAAATTATGGAAGTTAATATCACAATGAGAAACTGTTTTCCATCTTACCTGGTTGATACCTGGTTGATGGGGTTCTGGGAGTTCTTCTACTCCCCAAGCCCGGCCCGAGGCCAGGCTTGACTTGTGAGAGTTTGGTCCACTAGGCTGTTGCTTGGAGCGGCCCGCAGGCCCACATACCCACCACAGCCCGGCTGGTCCGGAACTCCTTGGAGGAATAAATCTAGTTTCCTCTTGAAGATGTCCACGGTTGTTCCGGCAATATTTCTTATGCTTGCTGGGAGGACGTTGAACAACCGCGGACCTCTGATGTTTATACAGTGTTCTCTGATTGTGCCTATGGCACCCCTGCTCTTCACTGGTTCTATTCTGCATTTTCTTCCATATCGTTCACTCCAGTACGTTGTTATTTTACTGTGTAGATTTGGGACCTGGCCCTCCAGTATCTTCCAGGTGTATATTATTTGATATCTCTCTCGTCTTCTTTCTAGTGAGTACATTTGGAGAGCTTTGAGATGATCCCAATAATTTAGGTGCTTTATCGCGTCTATGCGTGCCGTATATGTTCTCTGTATTCCCTCTATTTCAGCAATCTCTCCTGCTCTAAAGGGGAAGCGAGTACTGAACAGTACTCAAGACGGGCAGCACAAGTGACTTGAAGAGTACAAGCATTGTGATG
Source organism: Procambarus virginalis (assembly GCA_020271785.1). Lineage (NCBI taxonomy): Eukaryota > Metazoa > Arthropoda > Malacostraca > Decapoda > Cambaridae > Procambarus > Procambarus virginalis. Next base: position 67,840,443 of record WNGS01001312.1, on the reverse strand, counting down.
GGATCCCTGGATTTGAAAGTTCTCGTAATCCATCCTATCATTTTTCTGGCTGTCGCAATATTTGCTTGGTTATGCTCCCTAAACGTTAGGTCGTCAGACATCATTATTCCCAAATCCTTTACATGTTGTTTTCCTACTATGGGCACATTTGATTGTGTTTTGTACCCTGTATTATGTTTAAGGTCCTCATTTTTACCGTACCTGAGTACCTGGAATTTGTCACTGTTAATCATCATATTATTTTCTGATGCCCAGTCGAAAACTTTATTAATATCAGCTTGAAGTTTTTCAATGTCTTCAGCCGAGGTAATTTTCTTACTGATTTGTGTCGTCTGCAAAGGATGATACGAAGATGATACGAATACATCTTCAATGTATACAGGGGTTATAGGGAACAATATGGATCTCTCTGCAATCTTTGAAATAGCAGTCACCATTCCTATCATATCTGGTGACTTTAACGCTCATGGAGAGTTACTACCTGATTGACCAAGAACCGACGCCAACGGAAGACTTTTGTTGTAAAGACAAGTTATATTCTAGTACAGCCACTAGCACGCAAAGCGTTTTGGGCAAGTCCTTGATCCTAATTTTCCCTGGAATACAACTAGGCAAATCCTTTTTTTCACCCATTGACTGTTGGATGAACAGAGGATATAGTTAATGATTGACGGTCAGTAATCTTCCCTGGCCAGGATACGAACCCCTTCCAAAGAACTCGCAAAACACCATACGAGTGTGTAACCACTTCGCAATGGGGACTGCTTAAACTTTAACATGTTTAACACATTTTGGATGAAGTGCCTGAAGTCAGTCTAACTTGACAGAATCAACCCATATTGGTGAGGCGAAGCTGGACCTCACATTTGTGTCCACCAGTATTTATGAGTTGTGTCATTGGTCAGTTGCCCATGTACTAACTAGTGACCACTTTGCTACAAAAAATATTATTAACATAGCACTACCTCCCAGACCTCCAGCTCTCGAGCCCGGATTGGATTTTATCAAAGCAGATTGGATGAATTTTCAGGAATCTGTTTAAATTTGGCACCAAAACTACACTCCTGACAACAGTGAAGAGATGGAGAAAGATTTAGTAAATGCAATACAGAGCAGCAAATCACTCCATCCCCAAGAAGTAAACAATTACCCAACAACAACAAGACCAATGGTATTACTGTGATGGGATCAAAGAACTACTTAATAGACTAAATTGAGCAACAAACAATTTCAGAGGACGTTGAACCGAAGCTAATATAGGACTTGTTAAAATCTGTCTGATATCATGTGCATGAAGAAACGCACAAAATCTGAAGAAAAATGGTGCCATTGGTGTGCCAAGTTAAATCAGCATACATCTTAGAACATCTGGATGAACAAGAACAAAGAAAAATCGCCGCTTGCTCCTCCCCATCATTGCACATCCTAATCAAGAAGAAGAAAGATTAGCAAATCTATTTGCTTCAAGATCCAGTTCGACTCAAGTTCCACAAGCAACTCTGACTCAAAGAATGCAAGTG
>WNGS01001312.1:67824980-67837923 GCA_020271785.1 Procambarus virginalis | reverse complement strand
TTGTCTTGCACATTATTAACATTCTGGATTTGATGCAATATTGTGTTTGCCACCTCGACCCTTATGACCTGATCCTCTAACAGTGCTTTTATTCACTGACTGTGGTTTCTTTAGTGCGGAACGACACATAGCACCAAAATGACCTATTTTCTACACTATCATTTCTTACCACCTTGAGCAGGACAAACTTATCTTGGTATGGGTAGTCTCCTCCACAATTATATCATTTATTGTTGAACCCTCTGATGTGAGTCGTTGTGACTGCTGAGTCTTGTTCCATGACTACAGTTGTGATGTGGTTCTCAGCTCAGTTTACTGTTAGGTTTGGCATGATATCTTCTATGATCACGGTGTACTCCCTGAACCTTACATACTCATCACTGTTAGTAACAGTGGCAGAACCGTTTTGGCACTGCACTCCATGACACGAGCATCACGTGCAGCATCTTCCATTCAACGAGCAATATCCAGTATCTTGGCAAGAGAAACTTTCATCATCAAGTTCTAGAGCTCTTCGACGGAGAAGTGTAGATGCGCGAGTTTCAATTATTTGCTGTTTGATTTCTTTGTCAACATCAGCAAACTCACAATTGGCTGCTAACCCTGCAGACGTGTATGTGTTGATCCACAGTTTCATTAGAGAGTTGTTTGGCTCTCCTGAAATGCATAATTTCCATTGCAGTATTTTGTCTTGGTTTGAAATGTTCTGTTAATTAGCTTTGGCATGTCAATCTTTGGCACCACCAGTTCTTTCAGTGTATCAAAGATGTCACAAACTATCACCTGCATAATGAAGTAGAAAGGCACGCTTTCTTTCAGCACTTTTATGTCAGAAACTATCAACAAATTTTCAAACCTTTTAAGCCATTTAGTCCACCTCTCTGTGACAGGTTTGTCTGGTCACAGTCAGGATCAAATGCAGGAAACCGAGGTATATTTGCCATTTTTACTGAATAAATGTAAACTTATCACTTAAATGTTCCTCAGAGTATTAAACACTTACTGCACTGTATATGTTAGTTAAGATTCACTGTAATTACTTTAATTTTGCAAAGCACACAAGCATTTTAGTGCAAAAGTCCACAACAGTGCACAATATAGCAGCAACTGATGTCTTACCTAGCCCTTGTGTACATGTGTTGGTCCTACTCACAGCAACACACAGCAGTTGGCACAGCAGTTGTTCACAACGTGAAGAATTTTAGCACATAGCGGATTTCGTATACAAAACATCGTGTTTTGTATACAGCACACAGCACTGGTCAGCACACAGCACTGGTCAGCACACCTCAGCACACAGCACTGGTCAGCACACAGCACTGGTCAGCACACAGCACTGGTCAGCACACAGCACTGGTCAGCACACAGCACTGGTCAGCACACAGCACTGGTCAGCACACAGCACTGGTCAGCACACAGCACTGGTCAGCACACAGCACTGGTCAGCACACAGCACTGGTCAGCACACAGCACTGGTCAGCACACAGCACTGGTCAGCACACAGCACTGGTCAGCACACAGCACTGGTCAGCACACAGCACTGGTCAGCACACAGCACTGGTCAGCACACAGCACTGGTCAGCACACAGCACTGGTCAGCACACAGCACTGGTCAGCACACAGCACTGGTCAGCACACAGCACTGGTCAGCACACAGCACTGGTCAGCACACAGCACTGGTCAGCACACAGCACTGGTCAGCACACAGCACTGGTCAGCACACAGCACTGGTCAGCACACAGCACTGGTCAGCACACAGCACTGGTCAGCACACAGCACTGGTCAGCACACAGCACTGGTCAGCACACAGCACTGGTCAGCACACAGCACTGGTCAGCACACAGCACTGGTCAGCACACAGCACTGGTCAGCACACAGCACTGGTCAGCACACAGCACTGGTCAGCACACAGCACTGGTCAGCACACAGCACTGGTCAGCACACAGCACTGGTCAGCACACAGCACTGGTCAGCACACAGCACTGGTCAGCACACAGCACTGGTCAGCACACAGCACTGGTCAGCACACAGCACTGGTCAGCACACAGCACTGGTCAGCACACAGCACTGGTCAGCACACAGCACTGGTCAGCACACAGCACTGGTCAGCACACAGCACTGGTCAGCACACAGCACTGGTCAGCACACAGCACTGGTCAGCACACAGCACTGGTCAGCACACAGCACTGGTCAGCACACAGCACTGGTCAGCACACAGCACTGGTCAGCACACAGCACTGGTCAGCACACAGCACTGGTCAGCACACAGCACTGGTCAGCACACAGCACTGGTCAGCACACAGCACTGGTCAGCACACAGCACTGGTCAGCACACAGCACTGGTCAGCACACAGCACTGGTCAGCACACAGCACTGGTCAGCACACAGCACTGGTCAGCACACAGCACTGGTCAGCACACAGCACTGGTCAGCACACAGCACTGGTCAGCACACAGCACTGGTCAGCACACAGCACTGGTCAGCACACAGCACTGGTCAGCACACAGCACTGGTCAGCACACAGCACTGGTCAGCACACAGCACTGGTCAGCACACAGCACTGGTCAGCACACAGCACTGGTCAGCACACAGCACTGGTCAGCACACAGCACTGGTCAGCACACAGCACTGGTCAGCACACAGCACTGGTCAGCACACAGCACTGGTCAGCACACAGCACTGGTCAGCACACAGCACTGGTCAGCACACAGCACTGGTCAGCACACAGCACTGGTCAGCACACAGCACTGGTCAGCACACAGCACTGGTCAGCACACAGCACTGGTCAGCACACAGCACTGGTCAGCACACAGCACTGGTCAGCACACAGCACTGGTCAGCACACAGCACTGGTCAGCACACAGCACTGGTCAGCACACAGCACTGGTCAGCACACAGCACTGGTCAGCACACAGCACTGGTCAGCACACAGCACTGGTCAGCACACAGCACTGGTCAGCACACAGCACTGGTCAGCACACAGCACTGGTCAGCACACAGCACTGGTCAGCACACAGCACTGGTCAGCACACAGCACTGGTCAGCACACAGCACTGGTCAGCACACAGCACTGGTCAGCACACAGCACTGGTCAGCACACAGCACTGGTCAGCACACAGCACTGGTCAGCACACAGCACTGGTCAGCACACAGCACTGGTCAGCACACAGCACTGGTCAGCACACAGCACTGGTCAGCACACAGCACTGGTCAGCACACAGCACTGGTCAGCACACAGCACTGGTCAGCACACAGCACTGGTCAGCACACAGCACTGGTCAGCACACAGCACTGGTCAGCACACAGCACTGGTCAGCACACAGCACTGGTCAGCACACAGCACTGGTCAGCACACAGCACTGGTCAGCACACAGCACTGGTCAGCACACAGCACTGGTCAGCACACAGCACTGGTCAGCACACAGCACTGGTCAGCACACAGCACTGGTCAGCACACAGCACTGGTCAGCACACAGCACTGGTCAGCACACAGCACTGGTCAGCACACAGCACTGGTCAGCACACAGCACTGGTCAGCACACAGCACTGGTCAGCACACAGCACTGGTCAGCACACAGCACTGGTCAGCACACAGCACTGGTCAGCACACAGCACTGGTCAGCACACAGCACTGGTCAGCACACAGCACTGGTCAGCACACAGCACTGGTCAGCACACAGCACTGGTCAGCACACAGCACTGGTCAGCACACAGCACTGGTCAGCACACAGCACTGGTCAGCACACAGCACTGGTCAGCACACAGCACTGGTCAGCACACAGCACTGGTCAGCACACAGCACTGGTCAGCACACAGCACTGGTCAGCACACAGCACTGGTTAGCACACAGCACTGGTTAGCACACAGCATTGGTTAGCACACAGCATTGGTTAGCACACAGCATTGGTTAGCACACAGCACTGGTTAGCACACAGCATTGGTTAGCACACAGCATTGGTTAGCACACAGCATTGGGTATGGTGCTCACAGACAGCTCTACTTCCTCCTCCGGGGACGAGACAGCATGTTCTTCCTTGTGTTTTAAGCTGACCAAATACCTGCATTCCCAGTTCATCCTCGTCGCCAGTGTGGTGTTTGTGTGTAGCTGAGGAAGTCTTGGTTGTAGGGTTGACAAAGCCATTGCTTGGTTACAGACTTTAATACTTATAAACGATAACATGACTAGTAGCTACCAAGCTTGGCGGGCGTCCTGTACGCTCTTGTTTACCTCCTGCTGGCGTCTGAGCCGCAGCACATAGAAAACGGATGGTACCGTTTTCTGTGAAAATGACAGCGTGGAAAACCCCATCCTGAAGTATATTCCAGCAGAGGTCCAAAAAAGTGATGAAGTCTCTCCTCCGTTTTTGTTGACAACCCATGCGCAAGCTGCACGCCCGCAAACAGCTGACTGCTTCAACAGCTGTCCCTCAGGACCATCAGAATCTGCCACCGAATCTCACTATGCAGGAGTTCCGCAAGTTGCAGAGGGAGGATCCCTCATTAACACCATTATTCTAACAGGCTGAGACTCAATCTGATAGTATTCCTGGGTTCTTTTTAGAGAACCAATTGCTCTACCGGAGGTACCGACCCAGTAAACTAACGGAGGATGACGATTGGGCTAATGTCGACCAACTAGTAGTTCCCACCAGCCTATGGCCCGATATTTTACACCTGGCCCATGGAGCGCTTTCTCACTACGGTTTTAATAAAACCTATCACGCCATCAGACAAGACTATTACTGGCCAGGTATGATTAAGGATGCAAAACTTATGTACAACAGTGTCATACATGTCAGATGGCAGGAAAACCCAACATCTCTATTCCTAAGGCTCCTTTGATTCCTATCCCGGTGCCTTCGGAACCCTTTCACAGACTCATCATAGACTGTGTTGGTCCTTTACCCCGGACCAGTTCTGGCAACACTTGAATACTAACCATCCTGTGTCCAACCACCAGATTCCCCATATCAGTTCCTGTAAAGAACATTACGGCTGCTACTGTGGTGAAGCAACTGTTTAAGATCTTTACACAATATGGATTTCATTGGGAGATTCAAAGTGACTGTGGCACCAACTTCAGTGATCTCTTCAAGAATACACTGGAAGAATTCAGCATTACTCAGGTATTGTCCAGCCCCTATCATCCTGCTTCACAGGGTTCTCTTGAACGTAGTCACCAAACTATAAAATCACTCCTTAAGAAATTTTGCAATGAAACTTTGAAAGACTGGGATAAACAATTTGACATCATCATGTGCATTTTCAGAAGTCTCCCAAAGGAGTCTCTAGGAGTGTCTCCTTATGAGATGCTCTACGGACGTAAGTGCCGTACTCCTCTTAAAGCTTTTAAAGACTCTCTACGTAATGCCACCTTCAGTGACCCTCTGTATGTGCCCCAGTTTCTTCAAAACTTAAAGCACATTCTAGAGCGAGTGCATAAATTTGCCAACGATAATTTATTAACAGCTCAAGATAGGATGAAGACTCATTTTGACAAACACAGTAAAATCGGGAAATTTAAAGCAGGAGACTTCGTTTTAGCATATTTTCCGATCCCTGGTTCTCCATTGCAAAATAAGTTTTCAGGACTTTACCGCATCAAGGAGTGCAGAAACAACCACAACTACGTTCTTGAGACTCCAGATAGGCGGCGGAGGACCCAGTTGTGCCACGTCAATCTTTTGAAGAAGTATAAAGGTACACCCCCACTGTGTTAGTATCTCTCTCCACCTTTCAAGATCGGCCTGTACATATATGAACGCTTTCCTTTTGGATTGTGTAATGCCCCGGCCACCTTCCAGCGAGCTTTCAACTGCGTCATCCATGGCCTAGATCATACCTACGCCTACTTGGATGACATCGTTGTGGCAACTGACACCTGGAACGAACATCTGCTCCAGCTGCAACGATTTTTCTCCAAGCTCCTGACAGCTGGCCTTACCATCAACTTGGGCAAATCCACCTTTGCTAAAGGTAAAGTGCATTATCTTGGTCATGTGATAGGAAATGGCAGCCTAGCTCCTTTAGCCATTCATTCATACTCAAGCCATTCAGCATTACCCACAACCTACAACCAGGAAGCAGCTCCTGCGCTTCCTTGGCCTTGCATTTTACTATCGTAGGTCTGTAAAAAAATTTCAGTACAGTAGCAACACCACTGATTAATCTGACCAACCCCAAGCCACGGTTTCATTGGACCATTCGACAGACCGTTGCCTTTGAAAAACTAAAGTCTCTGCTATGTTCTAATCCCATTCTCGCCTCTCCAGATATTACGAAGCCCTTCATCATCAATGTCGACGCAAGTGGCACCGGCTTCGGGGGCGTTCTAATGCAACAGCGAGGCGAAGAGGTTCTTCCTGTCGGCTACTACAGCTACAAATTGAAGCCTCATCAGAGGAACTACACCATAGAAAAGAACTCTTCTCCATTGTCCTGAACCTTCAACATTTCAACCATTACCTACAAGGTAATTGGTCCATTACCATCTATTCAGACCACAATCCCTTACGATTTCTGCAACAAGCCCAATTCAGCAAACAACGTCTTCTACGCTGGGCTCTGTATCTGCAGAATTTTAACCTGGAGATATTCTTCATTAAGGGCTTGGATAACATCATAGCAGACGCCCTCTCTAGAGTCTACGAGGTAGACGCAGCTACTCCTACCACTCTACCGTCTAATGAAGTAACTTAACCGGTAAGAGCAGGCTTCAGGTGAGAGCTGTGACAGTAATCTCTTTCAAGAAAAATTTAGCCTGCTCCTTCCTACATTGCATTACTTCTATACTTCTGCAACATAATGATACCACATTCAAGAATAGTATATAAGTGGAATAACAGAAGTCTCTACAGGTGGTACACTACCCTCCCTCACTGTCGGCTCACCACCTAGTCGATCACCAAACGATCACTTCAAACCAACACTCTCCCCATTAGTGAATCAGTGACTTCACGCGACTCCAGTGCCATCTGCATTATCTATATATAGTCTCGCATGAGCAATTGGCTTCAGAATATTCTTGTGCTCTCAAGCCGACGCTTCTATCTAAGCATACGTCCTGTATATAAGTAGAGGTTTCAGCTTTCCCACTATTCTCAGCACCTTTAACTAATTTTTGTCTTGCTTATTGCAGAGTAACGTAATCATTATTTTATTTTATATTGTGTTTTGTCTTTGTGTATATTTTTGATCCACACTGTACATAGCCATGGGATTATCTTTATTTTGTTTATATTTGTTTAAAGTAAAGTTCATTATTTATAAGATTTGTTTTGCGTGTTTTTCCCTTTCACTTTACCACAGGAGACAACCGCCAAGCAGTCAACACTTTGTTTCTCTTTGTTTTTTAATGTGATTGGCATTTACACCAGCCATAGAGAAGACTGCCTTAACACCTACATTTCTCATCACACAAGAAAGAAGGGAAAGAGATGAGTGAGAAACAAGAAAAAAAGAAGGAAAGACTACCCGAGTTAGAAGTGTTATGATTAGGTGGTCAGATAGAAACAAGGGAAACAAGTAGTTTCGATCCAGTGAGGAACATTAAGATGGTTCCCAAATTCAATGAGAAAGAAGTCTTCAAGTTCTTCGCTACCTTCGAGTAGGTAGCCGCTTCATTAGATTGGCCAAAGGAGAATTCGGCCATCACGATTCAGTCCGTCCTGACAGGGAGGCCCAAATTGCATACTCCACATTATCAGTAGACGACTCCAGTGATTACGACGCTGTGAAGGTGGTGGTGCTGATGGCCTACCAGTTGGTACCGGAAGCTTACAGACAGAAGTTCCGGAACCTGAAGAAGACCTCAGAGCACACCTTCACGGAGTTTGCAAGTACCAAGGAATGGGTATTCCATGAATGGTGAGTCTCTCGTAAAGTGGAGACGAAGGAGTAACTCGAGCAGCTCATTTGTTGGACGTACTTCAAGGAGATTGTCTGTCTGGAGAATCGTCAAATATACCTAGAATTTCTAGACCTAGAAATACAGAGGTAGAGACCTGAGTACGGCAGCCATAATGGCTGAGGAGTAACATCCTTACTCATCGGCCCTCTGCCAGGTATGTCCCGAAGAGTTCCCCACGACTGTTTGGTAAATCTCGCCCAGAAGGAGAGAGACCCATCCCACAAAGTACTTTGAAGACGACGCCCCCAGGTAGTCCCCAAAGGCCAAGTCCTAACAGACCAACACCGTAGCCCAAGGAGAAACTGTGTTGGACTTGCAGACAGAGAGACATGTTGCTGCCAGGGTGTCGAGGAAGGACAAGGACAACGACCCGCACAGAGAAGTAATGCTGAGGTTTGTGACCACCACATGGGAACCCAGTCTCTAATGACGAGTAGAGAAGGACCAGGATTCTTTGCCCCTCACACTTCACGTGGGGTATGTAGCGAGGATCATACTAGTAGATCGGTTGTAGTGCTCGAGATAGTGGAGCAGCCCAGTCCCTGATTCGTGAGAGACTCGTTACCTGAGGGAGCAGTGAGTGTTGACGGGATACAAAACGTTGTTATAGTTGGGTTTCCTTCTATGCGGAACGTTGCCCCTTAGTGCAAGTACACCTAGACTCGCCTACTTCAGTGGCACATGTGCATTGGCAGTAGTTGATACCCTGCCTATAGCTGGGATAGACGTAGTACCAGCTAACGACTTGGCGACAGGTTGAACTACGATCATCTCAGATTGTGGACGATCCGGCCGGAGCAGCAGTAAGACCTGAGGTAACGGCAGAAACACATTGAATCCCAGGTACAGACAGACGTGAAATTATATAAGATGTTTAATTTTTCCTCTACTCAACAGATTGAGAGCATTCCAACAGATTCTCCCGACTCTTAATCCGACAAGAAGCATTGGGCTACAGTAACAAACAACTGAGCAAGAGGAGGGACCTCTTGTACAAGCGCCCTTGGATATCCAAGGGTCTGGAGTGACGGCAGATAGATAGTACTTGCGTAGGGCAAGGTACAATGTTCACTGAACCGGCTAAAGATTGCCGTGCTCCCTTCTGTTCTGATTTGCTCTATCGGGAACCGTCGTAGTGTCTGTAACTATCGAGCTGTCAGTGTTGTCTGGTACACTTTCTAGTGTACTGTCATCTACATCCGGGCCTAATGAGTCAGAGTTTACAACTTCCTTAGTTTCTGCCTCGGTTTCATTCCCTGACTATAGCCTCCCGACCCCCGGTATAGGGAATGTGTTGTTCCTTTCCCCCTCCTGGATGGCTGGTAGGCTTCCAATAGAATGATGTGTTCCGATCATGCGTCATGTTCTCTAGGAGGTTTTTTAGGATATTCCAAGCTGGCTGGTCATGTTTACACACCCAGAGCAGTGGCCAGCTCTCAGTGCCGCAGTGTTACTCACTCCTGGACAAGCCGAATGTAATCGAGTCTTACAGAGATAACATTCAATTCCCGTTACCTTCGTCATTAAGGAGTTGTTACATTGGCCACAAACTTGTTTATTTACTCCCATTTTGCCTTGTTTTGTTGTAATATCTCTATATTTATATAATTATATGTATACCGATCTATTTGTAACAATATGTATGATTATTTGTCCTACTGTATGGTCAGTACTTATTGCCCGGTCGAGGGTGCGGGTCCCAGAGGCTGTATAGTTGGCTCGTTTTTGTCCCAGGAGACCCGCGTCTGGAGGTCCTCAGTTGCCAGTTACTTGGTTATACACACTGATATTGTAATACAAGCGCATTTACAATAAGGGATTTCCTGCTTTATTTCCGACATTGCAATAGTATTCACTTTCTCCATTACTAATTTCTTGATCCACATTCCCCTATTCCACTGTGGGAAACCAAATTTGCTAGTAAGACACACACACACACACCACGGCGCCCACACGGGACTGGGCCTATGGGCTGGGTTCTGGCACTACGAGGTGAACTCAACAAAATTCACTTGGTATTTCCTTAAGCACAAAGTCCGGACGGCAATCACTATGGTATATTATTTAATAGTTGAGATGCACTTTATTAGTTATCTGACTGCGTTTAGTTCCTGTATCACTGAAATATCCCGAGATATATAGGGTTTTTCACAGAGCTCGTGCTCTCTGTGTGCTTCCCCTCCCCACACATCAGACTCAGACGGGGTAAAGAGTCGGAAACCTCGAGTCAGAAATGAACCGGGATATCTAGTGGAGAAAGCTTCCGGAATTTCACTCTCTACCGCCCTCAGGGATTTATACGTCGACACACTTGAAAACAGCCATGGGATGAACATTCACACTGAATTTACTTCAGGGCTACTAACTAGTGGCCTCGGTTACGGCAGGTAGCCGTCGGCTTGTCAAAGACCCTTCTCCGCCATTTGCCCTGATCCTTGTCCAGGTGTATTTTAAAACCCAGCAAAGTTCTGGCATTTGCGACTACGGCGGGTAGGCGGATTCCCGGGTTTATATCCTATGGGAGATAAAAAAAAATCTGTCATACATTGTGGCTTTTTGAACTTTAACCCGTTGCTCCTCGTTCTTGTTGAATCTGACCTTTTCAAGAAATTGCTCAGATCGATCATTCCTCGTAACTTGTTCAGTATTTAAAGATCTGTTTCGATTGCTAAAGGTTGTGACTGAGATCCGCCTGTCATGCGTGTTAGCCCTAGTGGCACTCCATCGTTTCTGATACGAAAGATGACTAAGCTCTGGGATGATTTGTGTTGCCCTCGTGTTGCACCTTCTACAGAGCAGCCATGTCCTCCTGAAGGGGAGGTCTCCATGCATGAGGGGGGACCATGCAATAATCCAGGTGGAGGCGTACCAGACTTATACAAGGACTTTTTTTTTCCTTGAAGGTAAAGGGACACTTGATTATTCCAGTGTTTGGTTCTGTTTTTAATACCCTCCCCACTGTGGAAATTTTAGTGTAAGAAGGATTCTCTCTTCCAAGGTCCCTTTATTTCATCTATCTTGTGGAAGGTAGAGCGGTCAAGTTGGTAGTGTGATTGTGTTATGCCCCACCACCGCAGGGTCTTGCATCTAGACGACATTATAAAGCAGTTACCAGTAATTTTGACATTTGTGGAGTTCATGTAGATCTCATTGGTAAGGCCTCGATATTACTTTCACTTTCCCACGTTACCATAGATCATTGTGTCATTTGCGAATATGAGAGAGAGCAACGAGAGAGAGAAAGAGAAAAAATAAAAAAAAACTGAAAAAGAAAATAAAACAAAAGAGAGAGAGAGAGAGAGCACGAGCAGAGAGAGAGAGAGCACGAGAGAGAGGGATGAGCAACGAGGAGAGAGAGAGAGAGCACATGCGAGAGAGAGAGAAGAGCACGAGAGAGAGAGAGAGAGCACGAGAGAGAGAGAGATTCACGAAGAGACGAGAGAGGAGCGAGAGATGAGATCGAGATAGAGAGCTAGAGAGACACGATGAGAGAAGAAGCACGAGAGAGGAGAGCACCGTAGAGAGAGAGAGCAGATAGAGAGAGAGCCCAGAGATACGAGCCGGAGAGAGAGCACGAGAGCGATAGCCTAGAGAGCACACGAGAGAGCGAGAGCCGAGAGAGAGAGAGCACGAGAGAGAGAGCGACGAGAGAGAGAGCACGAGAGAGAGAGAGCACGAGGAGAGAGAGAGCACGAGAGAGAGAGAGCACGAGAGAGAGAGAGCACGAGAAGAGAGTGCACGAGAGAGAGAGAGCACGAGAGAGAGAGAGCAACAGAAATGAGAGAGAAAACGAGAGAGAGAGAGCACGAGAGAGAGAGAGCACGAGAGAGAGGAGCACGAGAGAGAGAGACGAGAGACGAGAGCACGAGAGAGAGAGAGCACAAGCAAGAGAGCACGAGAGAGAGAGAGCACGAGAGAGAGAGAGCACGAGAGGAGAGAGCACGAGAGAGATGAGACGAAGGTAGAGTAAAGAGCACGGCGAGAGAGAAGCACGAGAGCAGAGCACGAGAGAGAGATAGCACGAAGAAGTAAATCACACGAGATCGGAGAAAGCACAGAGAGAGAGAAACGACACTAGTAGAAAGAGAGAAAGCACGCAGAGAGAGAAAGCACGAGAGAGAGAAAGCACGAGAGAGAGTAAAGCACGAGAGATGGAAGCACAAGAGGAAACACGAGAGAGAAAGCACGAGAGAAGAGAACGAAAGAAAAGCACGAGAGAGAGAAAGAACGAGAGAGAGAAAGCAGAGAGAGAGGACGAGCACGAGAGAGAGAAAGCACGAGAGAGAGAAAGCACGAGAGAGAGAAAGCACGAGAGAGAGAAAGCACGAGAGAGAGAAAGCACGAGAGAGAGAAAGCACGAGAGAGAGAAAGCACGAGAGGAAAGCCGAGAGAGAGAAAGCGAGAGAGAGAAAGCACGAGAGAGAGAAAGCACGAGAGGAGAGAAGCACGAGAGAGAGAAAGCACGAGAGAGAGAAAGCACGAGAGAGAGAAAGCACGAGAGAGGAAAGCACGAGAAGAGAAAGCACGAGAGAGAGAAAGCACGAGAGAGAGAACGAGAGGCGAAAGCACGAGAGAGAGAAAGCACGAGAGAGAGAAAGCACGAGAGAGAGAGAAAAGCACGAGAGAGAGAAAGCACGAGAGAGAGAAGCACGAGAGAGAGAAAGCACGAGAGAGAGAAAGCACGAGAGAGAGAAAGCCGAGAGAGAAGACGAGAGAGAAGCACGAGAGAGAGAAAGCACGAGAGAGAAGCACGGAGAGAGAAGCACGAGGAGAGAAAGCACGAGAGAGAGAAAGCACGAGAGAGAGAAGCACGAGAGAGAGAAGAGCACGAGAGAGGAAAGCAGCGAGAGAGAAAGCACGAGATGACGGAAAGCACGAGAGGAGAAGAAGAACACGAGGAGAAAGAGAGAGAGAAGCACGAGAGAGAAAGCACGAGAGAGAAAGCACGAGAGAGAAAAGCAGAGAGAGAAAGCACGAGAGAGAAAGCACGAGAGAGAATAGCACGAGATGAAATCACGAGAGAGGAGCGATAGC
>WNGS01001312.1:67757324-67815317 GCA_020271785.1 Procambarus virginalis | reverse complement strand
GAGCGAGAGAGCGAGAGAGCGAGAAAAAGAGAGAGGATAGATATAGATAGGTTTTGGAGGATCTGGTCAGTACCAGGACAAGGTGCCCTGGCATAACTCCCCTTTCAAGCGCATAAAAGAAGACCTACTCCCGGAAAGTCAGCTGATAAGTCTGGCCAATAGCATAATGGAGAGTGAGGAAACATACCCACTTGAGGGATACCTAACAGTGAGATTGACATAATAGCACTGATCAAACCCATCTTTACAACAATAGAGTTTATTAATGAAAAAACTTGTCCAAATCCAACAGGCAGTCCGACTGGAAAGTGCCGATCTACCTGGGGGTATATGTCCTTTTTCCTCAACAGATCTGCCCCCGATGCTCACCCTAGACGAATTCATCAGAGACAAACCTTGGTTTCGCTAAGGCAGCCATGGCCACATACACACTGCTGTTAAAGGTAATTACGGCAACAACTGGAACAATCAAAATCAAGGAGGACGGAATTATGGAAGGAATCGAAATTACAATAACGGAGGACCCAACAACAGGTGGATAAACAACTAGTAAACAACTAGTACTGTTTTGACAGTGATCACAGAAGTCAAACTGAATATTTAAAGGGCCTTACTAGGACGATGTCTTCTTTGTTCTTGGACCACCGGCGAGACACGTCTGAAATCCGTTGACAACAGTGGAGCTAGATTAAGGTATAAACATTCTGGAGCAAACTATGACAGAACTTGAGAGATGCTTAATGATTCTATTGCCGGTTGGTGTCAGTCTCCCTCTCCTACAGATATCTACACTCACCACGGACACAGACGCATCCAAACTACAAACTGCAGGGACTGAGGACCAAAATCCATGAGATAAACTAGAACTTAAACATATAGTCGAGAAGAGAGATTCAACCTACAACGCGAGGAGACCCCTGTCATTCTTGAAAAATAGTAGAGATATAGTAATAAAGCCAGCTGATAAAGGGGGAAACAGTGACAGTGATATGGAAGAGACAACTACAAACGAGAAAGGCAAAGCCAATTGGAAGATACGTTAACCTATAAACCGATCAGCGACCCGCAGGCAGCGTTAAGAAATGCACACATGAGAAGGTGAAGAATAGTACTAAAACTACGAAAATAATAGTCAACAGCAGGGAAAGATTTCATCGTACCCTTTTACTCGACAATCTCGGAAGATACACAAAATGATCAACGAAGACACACACACATGGTAAGGAAGACCGTACTGAGTGAATGCAGAGCACCAACGAGACCGGTAGATTGGATTTGCACGGCCCTACTAAACCCACTACTTAACCTCCTACCGGAAAGACTGAAGGACACCACCGATTTCATAAACTAGCAGCAATAGAGGGACCAATATAAGACAGATCCCTATTCTTCTCTGGATGAGGTATCGTTATACCCAAACTGGCCGCAGATAGAGGCGGCCAGAGGGGTAGCAACCTTCTTTGAAGAAAACAAAAGAATAACCGAGAAGCTTGGAGAAGCAGGGGTCTGGAGAATGCCTACAAGATATCTCCTCGAAGAAACCATCTTTTATGTGATGCTGGACACGATTCTAAATTTCAACGGAACAACATACAGACCAAGGGAATGCCAATAGGAGCCTCGAGTATAGTACCAATAGCAGAAAGTTTCGTGCACATAACCTTGGAAAGGAGTAGAATGAAGAGACGGAATGCACCATTAAGCTATTTTCGATATATGGACATTTTTAGGATAATGGAAGGTGAAAACAGACAAGAGATTTTCCACGTGGACAAACATAGTACACGACAACCTAAACTTCACCCTCTTGAGGAGCGACACATCAATCCTATTCCTAGACACCAGAGTATGTATTGAAGAGACACAGAACCCTGCGAATGACAGCCTACTACTAGCCGACAAACCAACACGCTTACCTCAGATATGACTCAAGCCACCCACAAGCACTAAAAAAATCACACCACCAATGATAGCCTGGAATAGAGGAAAGTCAATCAAGTACAACTTATGAACAAATCCACAAGGGCCGTGATGAGGATTACCTGTGGTGATGATGATGATGAGGACCACCCAGTTAGAGCGAAACTCAAGTAAGAAGAGAGGTTATCTTGAGATGATTTTGGAGCTTTATTGTCCCCGCGGCCCGGTCCTCGACCAGGCCTCCACCCCCAGGAAGCAGCCCGTGACAGCTGACTAACACCCAGGTACCTATTTTACTGCTAGGTAACAGGGGCATAGGGTGAAAGAAACTCTGCCCATTGTTTCTCGCTGGCGCCCGGGATCGAACCCGGGACCACAGGATCACAAGTTCAGTGTGCTGTCCGCTCGGCCGACCGGCTCCCACGGAACCAAATCTTGAGGTACCCAAGGAACCAAACCAAACCTAACCAGGGGGAAACCTTGCCAGATCAGACCGACTTAAAAAGAAAGATTAAGTGTTCAGGGTTAGGGAGGCTCCATATGTTAAATAAAGGATCATGGACTCGATGGATTCAACTCCAACATCATAATGGACAATAACGGCAATCTCAGTATTAGACAATGGAATATTCAAGGTTTTAAAAACAAAGCTCACACACTCAGCAGTGCTTCTCAAGGACACCATAGAAATTGTTTTACTTCAAGTAACACTTAAAGACAAAGAATTATCAATATCCCAGGGTATCAAGGTTACCACTGATCATTTGTACAAGGTGTCACCAGAGGCATTTCAATACTAGTAAAATATCATTAATGCCAGGTCAGTTTGCCACGCCAGATTTGCCAAACTGTGGTGAGGACGCGGAAGTTATGGGAGTTGATCTCACAATGAGGAACTCTCTGCCCCCATGAAGAACACGAGTCTTTCCGAAACATGATACGTGCTAGTGGCTTTGCACGAATGTTAAAATACGATTCCTATTTAATCTCACCAACCCATTGTACCTTCTTGCAAATAAAGCAATTTTAATTATTATTATTACTATTACTATTATTGATTTATTTATATTATTATTAGTAGTAGTATTATTATTAAATCGATGCTGTCCATTTTTTAATGTATACAGGAGTCATAGAGAACATGATATGTATACCTGCTATCTTCGCAATAGTAGTCACCATGCCTATTATCATCACAGGTGACCAATACGCTTAAAGTGAATTGCGATTTGTTATGGACTCTTTGCCCTTGTCAGGGGCTAGAATGGCAGTTCCAGCGCCATCTAAGGGTCAGCACCCGAACTCCCCAGGAATAGTACATAATGTGGGCAATGCCATCTGGTGGTGGTTATCTAGTACTTGCAAATGGCTAAAGATTCCTGCCTTGGTCAGCCAGAGGGGTCGTTGTGAGTGACCTCTGGTGAGGTGACGGATCAAGACCAGCGCCACTTAGTGTGTGCTACAGAACACAATGTCAACTCCCCAGTGGGTTAGTGGTATTTCCTAGTTCACCAGTATCGGCTAGGTATATATAAAAATATATAAAATATATTTATAAATATATAAAAATATACATATAACTTTATAGAGAGTTAAAAGGACTGACATCCACACAGTAAACCACAAATACAACACAATACATCAGACAATGGAGAGGTGTGGCGAGTGCTCGGGAGTACTGGGAAAACGTAATGTAGGCGTAACGTGTTGCATCTGTAACATGAGATTTCACCTGGGCTGTACAGAAGTATCTCCAGGATGCACAAAAATGCAAGGAATTTACTGGTTCTGCAAAGATGACAGATTAATGTTAGAGAGCATAACTAAACTGATGAAAAACATTCCCGAGTCACAGAGATTACCATTCACAGACAAGCTACCAGTGATATATGCGGACTGGGAAAAGACATTGGTTAACGACCAAAACCCAGGAACAGATAGTTTAGAGAACCGCAGCAGTAATGTGGAGGAAGAGGGTATTGTAGTACATAATAGCAGCAATATTGCAGAGTCAGGTAATATAAACGATGTGAGCAACAGTGAGACAGAGTGCATAAATGAAGGAATTGGGACGAAAAGCGGAGATGGCTCCAATAAAGAGGTAGACAAGACAGACACAGATATAAATACCTTGAAAAACGCAAAACCGGAACACATTTGCAAATTCTACGCTAAAGGAATATGCAAATATGGAAAATTAGGAACAAAATGCCATTTTCTGCATCCTCGAAAATGCAGGAACATGTTGGCGAGGGGTACATGCCGTTTTGGAACAGGGTGTAGATACTTCCACCCCAAATTATGTCAATTTTCAATTGGGGACAAAAAATGCTACAATCTTCAGTGTCCGGAATTCCACGTGAGAGGTACACAACGTTATAGACGGGAAGATCAGTATGACACTACTGGCAATTTTTTAGAGGAAGGCAGAAACAGAGCAGAAAATATAAGAGAGGAACAGTCAGATGGAACCACCACAGGATTACAGAGGGGAAGGGAGATACCCACAAGTCTGGAATACACATTACCAACAAACACACAGGTACTACACCACACAACACTCGCCCCACTACCGAAACTGGACGAATCACTTCGAAAACAACACACCCTGGACGCAAACACAGTGGCCCCCTTACCAGAGCCTCAGATATTAACACCAAGTAAGGCATCCAGCACTTCCACTACCACGATAACATCATTTATATTTGCCAACATTCAAGGTATAAAAACACGCAAATCCAACAAAGTTCACTTTATAGATGGTCTCCTTCATGAGGCAAATGCAGTGTTTGCAGCCCTAACAGAAACCCACACAAAGGACTACCATGATGGTGAAATATGGATCTCAGAGTACAATCTTTTCAGATGTGATAGGAAACACCGGCTTCAGGGTGGGGTCAGCCTATACATCAAAGACACACTCATCTGTACTGAGCTGCTAAACACCTCAAATGATATGGTGGAAGTGCTGATAATCAAAATAGAGATTATAAATGTAGTTATTGTCCTTGTATATAAGTCACCGGAGGCAAACCCTCAGCAGTTTAAAGACCAACTAATGAAAGTAGAACACTGCTTGGAAAACCTCACAAATCCAGCTCCGAACATCATCCTGCTTGGGGACTTCAACCTACGGCACCTGAAATGGAAGCACCTGGCTAATACAGTAATATCAGAAAGAATACCAGGAAGTAGCCTTAATGAACAGGCACATGCAAATGACCTGCTACGGATGTGCGACAGGTTTGCCTTAAACCAGCAAATAGTAGAACCAACCAGGAAGGAGAACACGCTGGACCTCATTTTCACTAATAATGATGAATTGATCAGGAACATAATGATTACAAATACCTGTTACTCAGATCACAACTTAATTGAAGTTATGACAACCATGGGGAATAGACCTTCAAAACCAGTCCAGATTCCCGGTGGAGGAGATTTCAGCAAATTCAACTTCAATAATAAACAGATAAACTGGGAGCAAATAAACCAGGACTTCACAGAAATAAACTGGGAAGAACAGCTAGGAAATGCGAACCTGAACCAGTGCCTGGAAAAAATAAGCTCAGTAGCACTAGAAATATGTACAAACCGCATCCCCCTAAGAAAAAAGAGGAAGAGATGCAGATTGGAACGAGAACGTCGTTCCCTATATAGGCGAAGAAAACGAATCGCGGTACAACTTGAGAGTCGCACCCTATCTCAGGAACGGCGAAGAAGGTTAGGTAGCGAAATAGGAAAAATTGAACTCAAGCTACAAGAATCATACAAAACGCAGGAGAGGGAAAGAGAGCAAAAGGCCATCAGTGAAATAGAGAGAAACCCGAAATATTTTTTCTCCTATGCAAAATCAAGATCAAAAACCACATCTAGTATCGGGCCCCTGCGAAAGGAAGATGGAACTTTCACCGATGACAACAAAGAAATGAGCGAGCTACTGAGGAAGCAATACGACTGTCTTCAGCGAGCCATTAAACGCACTAAAGATCGATAACCCAAATGAATTTTTCATGGATATGATACCAACATCAAATCATATATCAGACGTCACCCTATCCCCACTGGATTTTGAAGAAGCCATAAACAGTATGCCTATGCACTCCGCACCAGGCCCGGATTCTTGGAACTCCATATTCATCAAGAACTGTAAAAAACCACTATCGCAGGCCCTTCACATTCTGTGGAGACAAAGCCTAGATACTGGCGTTATTCCTGATATACTAAAAACAGCAGAGATAGCACCACTTCATAAAGGAGGAAATAAGGCAGAGGCAAAAAATTACAGACCGATAGCACTAACATCGCACATCATAAAAATTTTTGAGAGAGTGCTAAGAAGTAAGATCACAAAATACATGGAATCACAGCATCTCCATAACCCCGGACAACATGGTTTCAGAACAGGGCGCTCTTGCCTGTCGCAGTTGCTGGACCACTATGATATGGCATTAGATGCTATGGAAGACAAACAAAACGCTGATGTAATTTACACAGATTTCGCAAAAGCTTTTGATAAATGTGACCATGGTGTTATTGCCCATAAAATGCGCTCAAAAGGAATTACCGGAAAAGTAGGCAGATGGATCTACAATTTCCTGACCAACAGAACCCAATGTGTAATAGTCAACAAAAT
This sequence comes from Procambarus virginalis, assembly GCA_020271785.1. Taxonomy (NCBI): domain Eukaryota; kingdom Metazoa; phylum Arthropoda; class Malacostraca; order Decapoda; family Cambaridae; genus Procambarus; species Procambarus virginalis. The sequence continues at coordinate 67,808,764 of WNGS01001312.1, read as the reverse complement.
AAAATCCAGCCCATCAACCGTTAAGAGCTCAGTCCCCCAGGGTACTGTGCTTGCTCCAGTACTTTTTCTCATCCTCATATCGGACATAGACAAGAGCACAACCTATAGCACTGTATCATCCTTTGCAGATGACACTAGGATCTTCATGAGAGTAGGCAACATAGAGGACACGGCGAACCTCCAGTCAGATGTAGATCAGGTCTTTCTATGGGCTACAGAAAATAATATGGTGTTTAACGAAGACAAGTTCCAGCTCATGCGCTATGGAAAAAATGAAAATATAAAAACGGAAACCACGTACAAAACTCAGGCAAATCATAACATAGAACGAAAAGGCAATGTAAAGGATCTGGGTGTACTCATGTCGGAAGACCTTACCTTTAAAGAACACAATAAAGTAGCCGTCACAACTGCAAGAAAAATGACAGGTTGGATAACAAGAACTTTTCACACTAGAGATGCTATACCGATGATGACACTTTTCAAAACGCTTGTGCTCTCTAGAGTGGAGTACTGCTGCACAATGACAGCCCCTTTCACAGCTGGAGAAATTGCTGACCTGGAGAGCGTGCAGAGGTCCTTTACTGCTAGAATCCACTCGGTAAAACATCTAAACTATTGGGACCGACTAAAGAGCCTAAATCTCTATTCCCTTGAGCGCAGGCGGGAGAGATACATAATAATTTACACGTGGAAAATATTGGAGGGGCTGGTCCCAAACCTGCACACAGAAATAACATCACATGAGACCAGAAGACATGGCAGGATGTGCAGAATACCCCCGTTGAAAAGCAGAGGTGCAACTGGTACTCTGAGAGAGAACTCTATCAACATCAGAGGCCCCAGACTGTTCAACACGCTCCCCGCTACACATAAGGGGCATAACGGGCAAACCCCTCACAGTGTTCAAGAGAGAACTGGATAAGCACCTCCAAAGGATACCTGATCAACCAGGCTGTGACTCATACGTCAGGCTGCGAGCAGCCGCGTCCAACAGCCTGGTTGATCAGTCCAGCAACCAGGAGGCCTGGTCGATGACCGGGCCGCGGGGACGATAAGCCCCGGAAGCACCTCAAGGTATACTCAAGGTAGGTCATTGATGACATTATTGTGTCCACAGAGATGGCGTCTGGGGATAGCGGTACTGGAGACGGCAGTTAATCTTGGGCAGTCCAGCCTCCCTACATGGTCCTGGAAACGACCAAGTAAGCAGCCGCCGATGAAGCAATGTGGTAGCTGCTAGTGCTTTATTGTTGAAAAGATCGGCGTACCTTTGGGACTGGCTTAGGGCAGAGACTGACGACATGGAGGTGCCTGTTGAGTAGTGATGCTAGCTGGTCACTACAGGCTACTGCCAGGGGATCGCTACCCCTGTATTGGTTTGTGACCCCGCTCAGCGTGTGACTGAGGTATTCTGCCAGTGAGGAGCTGGAGAGCGGTCGTTGGGGTACAGGCACCTCATGACACTGTCGGTGGGCTGGCCCACATACTGGTGAACTCGCCGGTGTTCTTCCCAGTAAGGTTGGATACGCTACTGACGAGTGAAGAAATACTGGGGATTGATGAATTCTGCACGTGAACACGTTTGATATCCTGAGCAAAAGGATTGTACATAAGTGTAGAAATAGCCTATCTGTTCTTTATATATTATTTATGGTGACGGTGTACATATATATACTTAAAGGAGGTGGAAAGATATTTAATCAATTGACGAAAGGAACTGTTTTGTTCATCCCCTCTTTTTTGCTATGCACTACATAGCCACTTTCTTGAAAGCATACTACCAACTTGGGGTCGGATACTATCATTTTGGTTCTACCATCAAAGAACCTGGTTGCGACCCTCAGTGGCCGTAACATAATTCGCATCCCCAGCGGGATTCGACCTCTTGTCCAGTGCATTTGATAAGGGTGGTGTAGTAGTGCAATGCCCTGTGAATAACTCCCCTGTTTGTTATTTGTTAGGACGTTAAATGTCCTGTGCGGTGCTCCGTGTGAAGTGTTAAGTGCAGTGTTGCGTGCTCGTGCACAGTGTATAGTGACAATATGGCAGAGAAACCATTGACAATCTAGACGATGTTCAGGAATTTCTGAACAAGGAGGACTATCTTGCTAGATTGAACTATCTGGTAAAGCAGGAACTTGTGCTAATATGTGTCTATTTAGGAATCAAAGTACGTGAGAGTGAGTCTCGTGTTGAAATCTTGTCGAATGTTCATAAGCACTTAAAGGCAGAGGAGAAGCAGGAAAGCGAGGCACCAGGTACAAAAGGAAAATGTAATGGCTTCCACTGAAAAGGAAGACAAAGGCAGTGATGGTGAGTGATACTAATGAATTGAATAACAGCCTTCTCACTGTGAAAATGAGTGCATTGCAAGCCAATCGCGAGAGTGGAAAAAATTTGAAATAGAATGAGAAATGAAAGAAATGGAAATGGAAAAGGAAATGGTTTTGAAAGACAGAAATGGAAATACAATGTTTTGAATTACAAGAAAAAAGAGAAGGAAAGACAATAAAAGAAGAAAAAAGAGAAAGGGAAGAACGAGAGACAAGTGTGACAGTAATCTCTTTCAAGAGAGATTTAGCCTGCTCCTTCCTACATCGCGTTACTTCTATACTTCTGCATCATCATGATACCACATTCAAGAATAGTATGCAAGTGGAACAACAGACATCTCTACAGGGGGTACACTACCCTACTCTCACTCTCCACACCCCCCTCCCTCACTGTCGGCGCACCACCTAGTCGATCACCAAACGACCACTTCAAACCAACACTCCCATTAGTGATTCGGCGACTTCACGCAACTCCAGCGCCATCTGCATCATCTATATATAGTCTCGCACGAGCAGTTGGCCTCAGAATATTCTTGTGCTCTCAAGCTGACGCTTCTATATAAGTATATGTCCTGTATATTAGTAGAGGATTCAGACAGCCAACTATTCTCAACACCTTTAACTAGTTTTTGTCTTGCTTATTGCAGAGTAACGTAATCATTATTTTATTTTACATTGTGTTTTGTCTGTGTATATTTTTGATCTGCATTGTACATAGCCAAGGGATTATCTTTATTTTGTTTATATTTGTTTAAAGTAAATTAAAGTTCATTATTTATAAGATTTGTTTTGCGTGTTTTTCCCTTTCACTTTACCACAGGAGACAACCACCAAGCAGTCAACATTTTGTTTCTTTTTTTTTTAATGTGATTGGCATTTACACCAGCCATAGAGAAGACTGCCTTAACACCTACATTTCTCGTCACATTAATGGGGGCCCGTCCGGGATTTCTCTTCACAGTAAGGTTTGTCATGGAAGAACTACTCAGGTACTGATACTAGACCAATTATTTAAATTTGCGGTAAGTGTACTTTGCTTTGTTACACATTGCCTTTTCAATAATTTCATAACTTTCAATACATTTTATGGTGCTGTGTATTTTGTGCTTTCCGAGTGTAACATTTTATGAGTGTTGGATGACTGTATTACGTGGTGTCTGGTGGCCACAGTCTCTCTTAATTCGTTATTCATCCCTTGGTTTTATTACTCATGTATTCCACCTTATTCTCGTCCCTAGAATATTTCTCATTTACGGCAGATCACCCCTTTGATACCCTGGTACTTTGGTTTATCTTTGGGGACACGTACCCTATCTTCTGTAATCCGACCGAAGGAGGATGTAGAGAGCCATAGTTCCTCTCGCATGGACTACGCTGTTTAGTTGGGACCTCAACAGCAGTTCTCGTTACCAGTTGACACTCGAACCCCTACGCGTCGGTCAGAGATTATGATACTTACACAGGTAGGGAATTGGCATTCTTTTCCAGAGCACAAAGAACGCTAATTCTGTAAGTGTCATCTAGTTAAGTAGGAAACCCCTTGCTTCTGTCCTAGAGAGACCTGCCAAGGTATTCCTACGTTTTTGGACTACCTCTCACTTTTGAAACTATCAAAGTTAATTTATTTTAGTAGGATTTTCTTGCCCTTATTCTCGTATATAGAGTGCTGGGTTCACGATTTCCCTGCATTTTGATTATTTAATCACTTAACATCTAATATTAACGTTAATTGTTTTCACATTAACGATTGAATTCCTGCAGGATAGTCACCAGTTGCCACATCATCCTGTTACCGACACTTATAATACCACAGGTATATTCTCTGTACATCTGTTTGATCTCAAAATGTTTCGTCTCTCAGCATTTCGTAGTGATCCAGCAAATGAAGTAGGGAACTTAATTAGTGCCAAGAAGACAATTACAAACTCTAGCACATGAGTACCACCTGGATGTTCCCCATGGAGCCACCAAAAGTGACTTGCATAACCTTATCCTTGACCACCTCTTAGATAAAGGAAGTATAGACTGATTCTCACAAAAACTATTCCATTACAGACCGGCATACTATAGCAGCTATGAAGTTGAAGCTAGAACTCGCTAATGCCGAACGCGAACGTCTGAAAGAACAACGACAACTTGCCACCCTAGACCGTGAACGCCAGCAAGAAGCTCTACAATTCATGGAACGTGAGGCTGCCCTAAAGGAACGCGAGGCGAAAGAAGCTCTACAATTCAAGGAAAGCGAGACTGCCCTAAAGGAACGCGAGGCTGCCCTTGAGCATGAACGCCAGAAAGAACAAGCTGCCAGGCATAAAGAGGAACTAGAGTACGACGAAGAGAGAGGCCGAATTTCAACTAGTAGCCACAGAAAAACAAGCTGATATCATTGTAGAACAGAAAAGAAAGGAAGTGGAATTGGAATTGGAAAGGACACGCTAACCACAAACAGTAAGTCCTCCAGTAAGCTTTAGCATCTCCCAGGCAAGTTAATGCCACCATTCGTTGAGACAGAGACAGATGCGTTTTTTACTACTTTTGAGGCCCTAGCTAAAAAACTTAGCTGGCCTGAAGATCAGTGGTCTATACATGTCTGAGTACATCTCGCAGGTAGAGCTGCAGTTACTCTCAGTACCTTAGCGTCTGAGAATGACTAAAAGATCCTAAAGCAAGCTGTTCTAGACACCTACCTTCTCTCCACCGAAAGCTACAGACGAAAATTCCGTGATTATCTAAAGGCAAGAGACACCACCTATTTAGAATTTGCCAATACTACGAAAAGATATTTCATGAAATGGCTGGAAGCAGCCCATGTTTCTACATTTTCAGACCTCGTCAACCTCATTATAGTCGAGGAATTCTTTCGACGTGTTCCTGCTTCCATCCGTCTTCACTTAGCAGACACAGAGGAAACCGACCTCATCAGATGTGCGAAGTCGGCTGACACCTACAGTCTTATACACAGGTTAACAGCCGACATCTTTCAGTAAGAAGTCTTGGTCTAATTATGACAAAGTGAGTACCAATCAAGCAAACTCTCAATTATATTGTAGGTATTACACGCTCTGTGGACATACCATAGATAAATGTGGAAAAGCCCAATACAAAGGCTATAGTGAAACTCCTAAACCCAAACCGACTCCTCCTAACTCCGGTAAGCCTGTGATGAATATTAGTGTTCCTGTTAATGATCTCTCTCTCTCTCTTCAGCAAACACCTGTACCCTGGAACTGTCTCTGCCAACAGTACAGATTCGAAGAGATGTTTCAAAGTGAAGATCTTGAGGGACACGGCTGTTCTTCCGTCTAATTTTGAAATCGGCTGTGCCTAACATCACCTACACCGGGGAGACGGTCCTTATCACAGGCCTCACTGCTACCACTCCGTATCCACTCGCCAGAGTCCACCTGCATTGTCCTTTTGTACAAGGTGAAGTCCAAGTCCCCATCCGGGAAAAGCCTTTTCCCATGTCAGGGGTACAACTTCTCCTAGGCAACGACTTGGCCAAAGATCTACAACCTTCCAACTTGATCATCATGGACAAATCCCAGGTATGTGACTGTCTTGTGTGGTGTTTGTGTGTAGTTGAGGAAGTCTTGGTTGTAGGGTTGACAAAGCCATTGCTTGGTTACCGACTTTAATACTTATAAACGATTACTAGTAGCTACCAAGCTTGGCGGGCGTCCTGTACACACTTTTACCTCCTGCTGGCGTCTGAGCCGCAGCACATAGAAAACGGATGGTACCGTTTTCTGTGAACATGACATCCCTCCTTTTCTTTAAAAAAGAACGAATATAGGATGTCTACCATGCTTGTAGCACAAAGCAAAGTTATTGACACAAAGTTAGTTATTAACATATTAAGAGATATTGCATACATTTAACATTAATTAAGCACACAAAGAATTTAAACAACTTAATCTTTACCACAAAGGATTTCAATGTTAAAAATACAAATGCAATGTTAAACATGAAAGAAACTAATATAAAGCACAAAATATTGAATGAGAGATCTGCATTATTCAAACAATATTAAATTTAGTTTAGCATAATAAGTAAATACTTTGCATTACATGGGAACACAATTAATCATCAAACCGTGTAGGGCGTTTAACATGACGTTTAGGACGAGAGTCTCCAAATACAAGAATATCCCTTGCTGAATTGTTTACCGAGTTATAGCTCATTTTTCTTTTTCCTTTGTACGACTTTTCACTTCATCACTTTCTACACTAGTTGGAATCACTTTGAAATAAGCCATATTACATGTTATACTATGATCTCTATTACTCGTTGTTACCATAGTTCTTTTACACTAATCACTTTATATGGTTTTGTATCATACGGCATATCTAGCTTTCCTTCTTTTTTCTTTTTAACGAGAACAGTATCTCCAACCTTTTTGAATTATTCCTTTGCACGTTGATCATGAGCAATTTTCATTTTGTCCTTGGCTAGTGCATCCTTCTGAGCGAGACGGTTATCCATTACCTCGGCTGGCATGACAGGTAGTGAGATCCTCATAGGACGTCCAAGTAAAAGTTCGCCAGGCGACTTGCCCAGTGTTCCATGCGGTGTTGCACGGTAGTTCCTGAGAAAAGCATACATAGCTTGTTTCCAGGATCGTCCTTCGGTATAAGCACAGCGTACCGCTTTCATGAGAGGTTGCATGAATCTCTCGACTTCTCCATTTGCTTGAGGATGTAGTGGCATCACACGGCGGTGTTTGAATCCAATATGCTCAGCAAAGTTAACCAAGTCTTGTCCATTGAACGGCGGTCCATTGACAACTTTGTCAATGGACCGTCTTGACAACTTCAGGAATGACTTTACTTCCATTGGAAGTCTTGACAACTTCAGGAATGCCAAAGTTTGAAAAGATCTTGTCGAGTTTCGGGATGACGGCCTTTGCAGATTTGGAAGTGATGATTTCTACTTCTGGATAACGTGAGTGATCATCTATGACTACCATCAAGTACTCTCCAGTTGGTAGCGGTCTACAGAAGTCCATCGATACTTCCGTCCATGGTGCAGCAGGTAGTGGTGAAGGTTGTAGAGGTGTTGGTCGTGAAGTATCCACTGCAGCTTGGCAAGGGACACAGGCATCATGCATGTCCTTTGCTTGACGATCAATGCCAGGAAACCACACCTTTTCTCGTAGCAGCTGTTTGGTCCTAACAAGACCTTGGTGTCCTTGATGTGCAAGCTTCAGAGCACGTTGCTGGAGAACAGCTGGAATGACAATACAAGTACCTCGCAGCACGGTGTCGCGTTGTTGCGTAACACTTAATTCTGTCTGGATGCGTTCAAGTGCTTTGAGTGCATCTTGGTAAACTCCTTAGGGTGGGATGCGTGGAAACTTTTTCTTAGTCAATGCATCCACTGTTGCTTGCAGAGTTGGGTCCTCGAGGGTTGCAGTACGGATTTCATCAAGAGTGAGAGCCTTAGGGACTGCATCACAGGTTACAGAGTGTACATATTCCTCTGCAACTTGAATTACATCTGGGTTGATGTGCAGATGAACTTTGCTATCAGTAGAACAATCTGTAGGTTCAAATCTATCAAAAAATTCAGCAACAATAGCATAAACATTGTTTGCAGATTCCACTGCTACAGTATTAGAAAGCTGAAGTAGCCCTAATTTGGTTGAAGTCTTGTAACTGAGTAGAGACTCCTTTGCATTCCTAACAACATGGAATGTAGTAGTGAGCATTGCATTCTTTGACTTAATCTCTGCAGTGAAAGTTCCAATCACTGGCAAGGCTACCTTTGAAGCATAGGCAGTGGCTTTGCCATTATAGTTTTCAGGCTTCGGAAACTTTTTTAAATTTCTCATAGTGGCATTCGGCAATGGTGTCAATGTTTGATCCAGTGTCAATGAGAACTTTGAGACAAACACCAGCAGTGTATACTATAGTCTCTGGGTTGTTTGGAAGATCATTCCATTCTGTGATTGATTGTACTCCATAAATATAATCACATTCACTGTCATCTGAGACTGGCTGTAATGACATGTTGTCTTGCACATTATTAACATTCTGGATTTGAGGTGCAATATTGTGTTTGCCACCTCGACCCTTATGACCTGATCCTCTAACAGTGCTTTTATTCACTGACTGTGGTTTCTTTAGTGCGGAACGACACATAGCACCAAAATGACCTAGTTTTCTACACTATCATTTCTTACCACCTTGAGCAGGACAAACATTATCTTGGTGTGGGTAGTCTCCTCCACAATTATATCATTTATTGTTGATACCCTCTGATGTGAGTCGTTGTGACTGCTTGAGTCTTGTTCCATGACTACAGTTGTGATGTGGTTCTCGGCTCAGTTTACTGTTAGGTTTGGCATGATATCTTCTATGATCACGGTGTACTCCCTGAACCTTACATACCTCATCACTGTTAGTAACAGTGGCAGAACCGTTTTTGGCACTGCACTCCATGACACGAGCATCACGTGCAGCATCTTCCATTCAACGAGCAATATCCAGTATCTTGGTAAGAGAACTTTCATCATCAAGTTCTAGAGCTCTTCGACGGAGAAGTGTAGATGCGCGAGTTTCAATTATTTGCTGTTTGATTTCTTTGTCAACATCAGCAAACTCACAATTGGCTGCTAAACCCTGCAGACGTGTACGGTGTTGATCCACAGTTTCATTAGAGAGTTGTTTGGCTCTCCTGAAATGCATAATTTCCATTGCAGTATTTTGTCTTGGTTTGAAATGTTCTGTTAATTTAGCTTTGGCAGTGTCAATCTTTGGCACCACCAGTGTCTTTCAGTGTATCAAAGATGTCACAAACTCTATCACCTGCATAATGAAGTAGAAAGGCACGCTTTCTTTCAGCACTTTTTATGTCAGAAACTATCAACAAATTTTCAAACCTTTTAAGCCATTTAGTCCACCTCTCTGACAGGTTTGTCTGGTCACAGTCAGGATCAAATGCAGGAAACCGAGGTATATTTGCCATTTTTACTGAATAAATGTAAACTTATCACTTTAATGTTCCTCAGAATATTAAACACTTACTGCACTGTATATGTTAGTTAAGAATTCACTGTAATTACTTTAATTTTGCAAAGCACACAAGCATTTTAGTGCAAAAGTCCACAATATAGCAGCAACTGATGTCTTACCTAGCCCTTGTGTACATGTGTTGTTCCTACTCACAGCAACACAGCAGTTGGCACAGCAGTTGTTCACAACGTGAAGAATTGTAGCACATAGCGGATTTCGTATACAAAACATCGGGTTTTGTATACAGTATCAAAGCATCGTTTTGTACACAGCATCGGCAGATTCCTCAATACACAGCACTGGTTAGCACACAGCACTGGTTAGCACACAGCACTGGTTAGCACACAGCACTGGTTAGCACACAGCACTGGTTAGCACACAGCACTGGTTAGCACACAGCACTGGTTAGCACACAGCACTGGTTAGCACACAGCACTGGTTAGCACACAGCACTGGTTAGCACACAGCACTGGTTAGCACACAGCATTGGTTAGCACACAGCATTGGGTATGGTGCTCACAGACAGCTCTACTTCCTCCTCCGGGGACGAGACAGCATGTTCTTGTGTTTTAAGCTGACCAAATACCTGCATTCCCAGTTCATCCTCGTCGCCAGTGTGGTGTTTGTGTGTAGCTGAGGAAGTCTTGGTTGTAGGGTTGACAAAGCCATTGCTTGGTTACCGACTTTAATACTTATAAACGATAACATGACTAGTAGCTACCAAGCTTGGCGGGCGTCCTGTACGCTCTTGTTTACCTCCTGCTGGCGTCTGAGCCGCAGCACATAGAAAACGGATGGTACCGTTTTCTGTGAAAATGACAGCGTGGAAAACCCCATCCTGAAGTATATTCCAGCAGAGGTCCAAAAAAGTGATGAAGTCTCTCCTCCGTTTTTGTTGACAACCCATGCACAAGCTGCACGCCCGCAAACAGCTGACTGCTTCAACAGCTGTCCCTCAGGACCATCAGAATCTGCCACCGAATCTCACTATGCAGGAGTTCCGCAAGTTGCAGAGGGAGGATCCCTCATTAACACCATTATTCTAACAGGCTGAGACTCAATCTGATAGTATTCCTGGGTTCTTTTTAGAGAACCAATTGCTCTACCGGAGGTACCGACCCAGTAAACTAACGGAGGATGACGATTGGGCTAATGTCGACCAACTAGTAGTTCCCACCAGCCTATGGCCCGATATTTTACACCTGGCCCATGGAGCGCATTCTCACTACGGTTTTAATAAAACCTATCACGCCATCAGACAAGACTATTACTGGCCAGGTATGATTAAGGATGCAAAACTTATGTACAACAGTGTCATACATGTTAGATGGCAGGAAAACCAACATCTCTATTTCTAAGGCTCCTTTGATTCCTATCCCGGTGCCTTCGGAACCCTTTCACAGACTCATCATAGACTGTGTTGGTCCTTTACCCCGGACCAGTTCTGGCAACACTTTAATACTAACCATCCTGTGTCCAACCACCAGATTCCCCATATCAGTTCCTGTAAAGAACATTACGGCTGCTACTGTGGTGAAGCAACTGTTTAAGATCTTTGCACAATATGGATTTCATTGGGAGATTCAAAGTGACTGTGGCACCAACTTCAGTGATCTCTTCAAGAATACACTGGAAGAATTCAGCATTACTCAGGTATTGTCCAGCCCCTATCATCCTGCTTCACAGGGTTCTCTTGAACGTAGTCACCAAACTATAAAATCACTCCTTAAGAAATTTTGCAATGAAACTTTGAAAGACTAGGATAAACAATTTGACATCATCATGTGCATTTTCAGAAGTCTCCCAAAGGAGTCTCTAGGAGTGTCTCCTTATGAGATGCTCTACGGACGTAAGTGCCATACTCCTCTTAAAGCTTTTAAAGACTCTCTACGTAATGCCACCTTCAGTGACCCTCTGTATGTGCCCCAGTTTCTTCAAAACTTAAAGCACATTCTAGAGCGAGTGCATAAATTTGCCAACAATAATTTATTAACAGCTCAAGATAGGATGAAGACTCATTTTGACAAACACAGTAAAATCGGGAAATTTAAAGCAGGAGACTTCGTTTTAGCATATTTTCCGATCCCTGGTTCTCCATTGCAAAATAAGTTTTCAGGACTTTACCGCATCAAGGAGTGCAGAAACAACCACAACTACGTTCCTGAGACTCCAGATAGGCGGCGGAGGACCCAGTTGTGCCACGTCAATCTTTTGAAGAAGTATAAAGGTACACCCCCCACTGTGTTAGTATCTCTCTCCACCTTTCAAGATCGGCCTGTACATATATGAACGCCTTCCTTTTGGATTGTGTAATGCCCCGGCCACCTTCCAGCGAGCTTTTAACTGCGTCATCCATGGCCTAGATCATACCTACNAATATATATATATATATATATATATATATATATATATATATATATATATATATATATATATATATATAATGGTAATAATAAGACATGAGGTGGAAATACTGCAAAGGAATTTTGCAAAGCAAAACAGAATAACTGCAGAGTGCACTCAATTATAAATTCTGCAGATATCTACACCTAGCTCATCCAGAGCACTAGCCTACTCGCCTGTGATTGGTCAAGTCTCAACGGACATACAATTGAGTATAACACATAGACCGACCCCTAAAAAACGCAAAATGGTCTGTGTATGGCATGGTTTCCACTAATGTCCACCCACAGGATGAGTGGCGCTGCCCAATAAACTCGCCCCTCTGGGCAAAATTTAAAATTGACTAAAACGTCAAAGTGACTAAAACATCAAGAAACTCTAGCACGACCAAAACACCAACATCAGAGAACAAAACACCACCAACAACAAGAAACACCAGCGTTGACAAAACATCAACAAGAAACACCAACATGACCAAAACACCAAAAAACTCCAGCGAGACCAAAACACCAACAGGAGACACCAGCGTGACCAAAACAACCAAGAAGAAACACAAGCGTGATCAAAATACTACAAATAACACCAGTTTAACCAAAATGCCGCCAACAATTATTTTCCTTATTATAATTACAATGTTTCCTTATTATTTTTCCATGCTAAGGCACCAGCATGATCAAAATACCTACAACAAGAAACACCAGCGTGACCAAAACAACAACAAGAAACACCAACGTGACCAAAACACCTACAACAAGAAACACCAGCGTGAGCAAACCACCAAGGACAATAAACCACCTGCATGACAAAAACAAAGCACTTTCTGGATATTTAACACACAGTGTCTGGACTACAGGCCATATGACACCCTAAACATGTGGTCTAAAATACCAGCACTAAACCTGTTTGGCAGACTGTTACGGCTACTATGGACCAGTAACCGAGTTCTTTATGTTATTACGTCTTTTATTGTATCCTACCCCCAGTCGGTAGTATACTTTCAAGGACTAGTTGTAATGCAATGCATAAATAGGGGGGGGGGTAAACCATACACTATTCCCTTCAATATATTTACACTTTCGTCATTAATAATGTATATTAGATTAAATAGATTATAACTACACGTATATTCAATAATGTGTCTTTCACGCAAGACACTATGTTGGCAGTGTACATCAACTCCAGTGTTTTCACCGTCCAGTACCTTGTGCACCGGTACTGATAAACACTGGCGAATTCACCTTTTACGTGGGCCAGTCCACCGACACAGTATCACGAGGTGCCTACACCCCACTTTCGCTCTCGAGCTCTTCACTGGCAGAGGACTTCAGCGATCACGCCTACTGGGGTCAGAAACAACTATATACAGGGGTAGCTAACCTCTGGCAGAAGTTTCTAGCATCCTGCTAGCAGCACTTCAGGATAGGCACCTCACTGTCGTCTGTTTACTCTCCTAAGCCAATCCCAGGGTACACCGATCTCTACCAACTGCGTAATTTAGCAGCTAATACACTGCGCAGATCGGCGGCAGCTTACCGAGTCTTCTTCCAGGACCAAGCTGAGTGTATTTGGACTGGCCAAGGTAACCCTGCCTTCCTCATTACGACTGCCTCCACACGTCCCTTCTGTGGACAAAATGTCATCAATTAGATGGACAGTACACTGGGAACACCATGAGGTAACACTCACTTACCGGGGAGTTGACATTATGCTCTGTAGCACAACAGATGGCCTGATTGTGACGCGCCGTCCACCAGAGGATATCCATGGCGACCTCTTTTGCTAACTAGGGCAGGAAACAGCAGCCATTGATCGCTGCCATGCCATCAACAGATGGCTTTGTCAGTAGTAGGGAGTGCGCACCTCTTTTTTTAAATCTTGTGTGGGGCGCCTTGGGTTCAAAGTAAAGTTTGAAAATCGCGTGAGAGGCACCGGGGATTCCAGGTCAAATATCCCCATTTAAACTCTTGGGTTTCCTTATTATTTTTCCATTCCCATTTAGACTACCGGATTTCTTATAAATTTCCGCTTAGGAGTTAGAATTCTTATGAGTTAAACTTCTAATAAATTAGTTAAGAAAATCTTATGGGAGAAATTCAAAAATTTTAAGAGTTGAGATTTATGAAAAATTTTCAGAGTTCGCGTAATCATAGAAGTTTATTTACAAGTTTAAGACCGAAATTTGTATTAAAAGACCATTTTCAGATAAGATTGTTATAGAAGTTTTGTTAAGGTAAATAGGCATTTTAGCCATGACTTACTTTTTATATCCATTTACAGCTATTTCACCTGAAAAAGACCGATTTAAAGACCAATTTTCTTCAGATTCCATTTAAGACCAAACTATGACCGACCACTTGAAGACTATTTTAGACTCCAATATGACAGACTATTTTGGACCAATTAATTTCAAAGCCCATGTAAGACCGAAATGAGCTTATTTTAGACCCAAATATTGTCAGAGTCCAGTAATAAACCTAAATTATTCAGAGTCCAGTAGAAATCCGAAAATAGAGTCCATTTAAGACCAAAAATTAGAGACCAGTTTAAGCCGAAAATTTAACAGAAACCACGTTAAGATTAAGAGCAAAATTTAGCAAGTCCACTTTAGGACCAAAATTCGTCAGAGTACAATAAAAGATAAAGTCAGTCCAGTTCATGACCCAAAATTAGGCAAAGTTCATTTGAAGACCCAAATTTGACAGACCAAAATATATCAGGGTTTTACTTACACCTACGTTCTTAAAGAGTTCATATAGAGGAAATTCAAATATTGTCAGAGTCCATTTGAAGACTCAAAAATTAACAGTCCAGTTTGAGCCCAGAAATATTCAGAGACCATTTTCAGGCCAATTTTCATCAGAGACCGATTGAAGACCACAATTTATCATACCACATTTTTGCTACTAATAGCCCAATTTCCCTAAATTTTAAAGTCACTATTTCAGACCTAGTAAAATCGATCCAAACAATTACCGAGCTCCAGCTCCTGTCCCCGCCTTAACCCTTTCTCGCATTTTCGTTAATACCTGTTCAATTTCCCTAAAATTTTAATCAGTCATATTTCAAACAGTAAATCAAATCGAATCAGTAAGAAAGTTCTAGCCCCTGTTCCCGCTTTACTTTATCCCAGTAACTTCTTTACTAAGTCAAATCCCCCTGAAATTTTAAAGTCATATTTCAAACATAGTAAATGAATTCCATGCAGTTAACTCACTCTAGCTCCTACACCCCCCCCCCCCGACCTTGCTTCCCTCATGTATCTTCGTTAATACCCTATTAACGTCCCTGAAATTTAAACCAGCTATATTTCAGACACTCGTCTGAAATATAGCGCTCCAGCTCTCGTCCCCTACCTTGGGTAGCTCTTGTAAATTCACCACTGTCAATCCAAATCTCCTGAGATTTAAAACCCCCAACTACATTTCAGACCCCTGTAAAATAAATCAAAAGCAAATTACCGACATCCAACTCATGTCCTCCGCTTTAGTTCAATATTTATCATAATTAATGCAGATCAAGACGCTCTCCAGTCCATCAAAAGTAAATTTGTCCTTTAATACCCTTTTTCACCCCAGCTATGTAAATAATCACTAACATGCTAATATTGACAGTCAGATCGTACCCTACCTTCTATACCTTTTGTTTACTCAACTAAGCAATAATCTCATGGTCAAATAACACCTTACTTTTTCCCTCCCTCACCTGCTCATCCCTTACCTCCCCCACCCGTACCCCCTTACCTTTCCCAAACTCCCTTCAACCCCCTTATTTCCCCACATCCTTTACTTTCCTCCCCTTACCTTCTCATCCCTTACCTTCCCTAACTTATCCAAACCTTCAATAATCCTACTGTATTTGTACATTTTCTCTATATTCACTATGTTCTTCGTATTCTCATCCATGTTTTATGTGTGTTCACTCTGTTCTGCAAATGTTCACAGTATGGTCAGTTCATATTTTTCACCAGTTTGTGTGTTCTTTATCATATTTTCATGTTCTCTGCAAGTTCAATAGCCCCAAAGTTCACTGTTATTTGTTATGTTTTCATTCTCATTTCATGTTCTCTCTGCAACTTTTATACTCAATATTTATGTTCTCAATGTTCTTAGCATGTTCTTCGCAAGTTCGTGTTCTGTCTTTTCATGTTCATGACATGTTCCTTGTACAACTTTTATACTCAATATTCTCGTTCTCCATGTTTCAAAATGTTCTTTACAACTCCGATCTTAAACAAATCTCCACTTTATTTAGTACGAAATGTACCAAGACAAACATTTCTTGTAATTTCTTAAATAAAAATTACTTGTCAACGGAAATATCCACGTTCATCATCATTTTCTTGTAAATTTAAACAAATTATTCATCAGAAAAATAACCATGTTCATGTTTTCTAGTCGTTTCCTAACTAAATTTATTCGTCAATCAACTGAAAATAGCCACGTTCATCGTCTTGTCAAGTGTAGCTTCGTTCAATACTTTCTTAACAGAATACTTCTTACAGTAAAAAATAGGCAAAGGGCATCTTTCAACATTGTTCTTAACTAAAATTATACTTCGTGGAGGTTATCTTGAGGTTATCTTGAGGTTATCTTAGATGATTCCGGGGCTTTAGTGTCCCCGCGGCCCGGTCCTAGACCAGGCCTCCACCCCCAGGAAGCAGCTCGTGACAGCTGACTAACACCCAGGTACCTATTTCACTGCTAGGTAACAGGGGCATAGGGTAAAAGAATCTCTGCCCATTGTTTCTCGCCGGCGCCTGAGATCGAACCCGGGACCACAAGTTCAGTGTGCTGTCCGCTCTGTCGACCGGCTCCCCTAAGTGAGTGAAGTAAGAAAAAAAGTCAAGGAGACATTCAGAGACATCAAAGACACCCTTCGAGACACCAAAGTTACTCTTCGATGCATCAAAAGATACAAAGACACCAAAGATACAAATGCACTCAAAGACACCAAAGACACTATTCAAGACATCAAAGACACATTCAGACACATCAAGGACACAAAGACACTAACACATCAAAAATACTATTCATATACTCAAACGCTATTCTCAGAGCTATCAAAAAGTTATTCTCTGAGCTAACAAAATTTAATCTCAATCATCAAAGTTATTCTCAGAGCCATCAAAAGTTAATCTCAGTCATTAAAGTTGTTCTCTAAGTCATCTTCGTTCATCAAATTTATTCTCAGAGACATCAAAAGTTATTCGCAGTGTCATCAAAATTTAATTTGTCATCAAAGCTGTTCTCTAAGACACTTTCGTTCATCAAAGAAACTCTACTTAATCCATCAGTGTTATTCACTACGACATCAAAGTTGTTCTCCAAGACATCTTCAGACAAAATATCTCTCCTAAATATAACTAGTTCAGCTTTTCATATCAAACTTGTACTTTTAAAAATATGTATCTAACCTAACCTACCCTAACTTAACTAACCTAACCCAACCACACCTACCCTATCCAAACTTAATGCAACTTACCTAACTTATCCTAACCTAACTTGCATAACCTAACCTAATTTAATGTAACTTAACCTAACCTAACTTAACCTAACCTATCTAACCAATCCTACCCTAACTTAACCCAACCTAACCTAACCTAATGTAACTTAACCTAACCTATCCTAACTTAACGTATATTACCGACTTAATCTAACTTGCATAACCTAACCTATCCTAACTTAATGTATCATACCTAACCTAGCCTAACCTATTTTAACTAACCTATCATAACCTAACTCAACCTAACTTATCCTAACCTAACTTTACTTGCATGACCTAACCTAACTTAATGTATCTGACCTAACCTACCATAACTTGTTTAACCTAACCTAACAACCTTTTCTAACAACCTATCCTAACCTAACTTAACCCAACATAACTTAATGTAACAACCTAACTTACCTAACCTATCCTAAGATAACTTTCCTAACCTCCTCCACCTAATGTAACTTACCTAACAAAACTTACCGAAACTGACATAACTTGCCTAGTCCCACTCACCCAACCAGATATGACCTAACTTACGCAAATATTCATGCTTGTCTTTTTGTGTTTCGTCAATGTTTCATTTGTTCGTTTCAAGGGTTTATTTCTCAAATGGTCATTTATGCACTTAAAGATATATTTGTTAAATTTTAAGTATTTAAATAAGTATTTAATAAGTATTAAGTATTTAAAGGAGGAAAGGTTAAGTGAGAAGGTGGGTTTGGGTAAAATATACTAAAAGGAGAAAACTATATCTAAGATTAGGTTAAGGATAATAAACAAAAATATGTCAAATACAAACAAGATCTGAAAGGTTAGGTTAAATCAAAATAATATGAACAAATCATATCAAACCTAATACACTAAGATCACAAGAGGTTAGGTTAAAGGGGAAAGAATAAGAACAATTATATCAGACATAATAAATACAACATATGAACAACTTGACAAACTTTAAGTCAAAAGATAGAAAGTGCATAAACTGTCGTATCTAGTGAATATCCTTTTAACTGCTTTAATACCCTAACTTTAACAAACCTTGAAATGCATAAAAGACCATTTGAGAAATTAACCCTTGGAATGAACAAATGAATTAGACATTGATTGTCGAAAGACAAAAAGACAAGCAGGTATATTTATGTAAGTTAGGTCATGTCTGGTTGGGTGAGTTGGACTAGGTAATTTAGGTTGTCAGTTTGGGTAAGATTTGTTAAGTTACACTAGGTGCAGGTGGGTAGGTAAGTTATCTTTGAATAAGTTAGGTAAGTTAGGTTAAATAAGTTACATTAAGTTATGTTAGGTTAGTTAAGTTAGGATAGGTTGGTTAGGTTTGGTTTGGTTTGGTTAGGATAGGTTAGTTAAATTAGGGTAGGTTAGATAAATTAAGTTAAAATAGGTTAGATTATGCAGGTTAGGTTAAGATAGGTTAGGATGGGTTAGGTTAGATTAGATTAAGTTATGCTAGGTTAAGCAGGTTAGGTTAAGCAAGTTAGGTAAGATACATTAAGTTTGGATAGGTTAGGTTTTGCAAGTTACACTAGGTTAAGTTAGGGTAGGTAAGGTTATGCAAGTTACACTAGGTTAAGTTATGGTAGGCAAGATACATTAAGTTAGGGTAGGTTAGGTAAGATACATTAAGTTAGGATAACTTAGGTTAAGCAAGTTGGGTTAGGTCAAGTTGGGTTAGGTCAAGTTGGGATAGGTCAAGTTGGGATAGGTCAAGTTGGGATAGGTCAAGTTGGGATAGGTCAAGTTGGGATAGGTCAAGTTGGGATAGGTCAAGTTGGGATAGGTCAAGTTGGGATAGGTCAAGTTGGGATAGGTCAAGTTAGGATAGGTTAAGCTAGGATAGGTCAAGTTAGGATAGGTTAAGTTAGGATGTTAAGATACATTAAGTTAGGTTGGGTTATATTAGTTTAGTTAAGTTAGGATAGGTTAGAGAGGTTAGTTAGGATAGGTTAGCTTAGGATAGGTTAAGTTAGGCAAGGATAGGTTACATTAGGTAAGGATAGGTTACGTTAGGATAGGATAGGTTAAGTTGGGATAGATTGAATAGGTCACATTAAGTTAGGTTGGGTTGTGTTAAGTTTGTTAAGTTAGAATAGGTTAGATATGTTCAGTTATGTTAAGTTAGGTTAGTTATGTTAGGATAGGTTAGCTTAGGATGGGTCAAGTTAGGATAAGTTAGGATAGGTCAAGTTAGGATAGGTCAAGTTATTATAGGTCGTTAGGATAGATAAGTCAAAGTTACGATAGGTTAGGATAGTTTATTTAGGTTAGGTCATGCAGGTTAGGTTAAGTTAGGTAAGATACATTAAGTTACGACAGTTTAGGTTAGGTTAAGTTAGGTTAAATATATATATTTTAAAATAAGTGCAAGTTTGATATGAAAAGCTGAACTAATTACATTTAGGAGTTATATTTTATGCCTCAAGATGTCTTAGAGAACAACATTGTTGTCGTAGTGAAGAACACTAATGGATGAAGGCGTTTCTTTTATGAACGAAGGTGTCTGAGAACAGCTTTGATGACAGATTAACTTGTGCTGACACTGAGAATAACTTTGATGACTGACATTAACTTTTGTTAGCTCTGAGAATAACTTTTTGACAGCTCTGAGAATAACTTTTGAGTACATGAATAGTATTTTTGATGTGTTTGAGTGTGTCATTTATGTCTGATTGATGTCTCGAAGAATGTCTCTGATGTCTTGGAGACATCAAAAACATTCTACGAGTGTTTCATTGATGTCCGAGTGTGTCTGATGTCTTGAGGAGTAACTTTGATGTCTCTCGAGTGTCATTGATGTTTTTGAGTTTGTCATTGACGTCTTTCAGAGTGTCTTTGAGTGCATTATTAATGTGGTTGAGTCTTTTGATGTATCG
Source organism: Procambarus virginalis (assembly GCA_020271785.1). NCBI lineage: Eukaryota > Metazoa > Arthropoda > Malacostraca > Decapoda > Cambaridae > Procambarus > Procambarus virginalis. Next base: position 67,788,637 of record WNGS01001312.1, on the reverse strand, counting down.
AAGAGTAACTTCGGTGTCTCTAAGTTTATCTTTGATGTCTCAAAGTATGTCTTTGATGTCTGAGTGTCTCCTTGACTTTCTTTTCTTACTACACGAAGTATATTTTTAGTTAAGAACAGTGTTGAAAGATACCCTTTGCCTATTTTCTACTCTTTTCTACTCTGTAATTTCTAGTTAAGAAATTACAAGAAATGTTTGTTCTGGTACATTTCGTACTGAATAAAGTGCAGATTTGTTTAAGAACAGTGTTGTGAAAAACAGTGTTGTGAAGAACATTGAGACAGAACAAGAATATTGAGTATAAAAGTTGTACAAGGAACATGATGAACATGAAAAGAACACAGAACATGAACTTGTAAAGAACATGCCAAGAACATTGAGAACATGAATATTGAGTATAAAAGTTGTACAGAGAATACGAGATGAGAATGAAAACATGACAAGGAACACAGTGAACTTTGGGGGCATATGAAGTTGCAGAGAACATGAAAATATGATAATGAACAAAATATAATTAGATTGTGCAGAGAACGTTATGAAAATATGACATTACAGAAAAATGGGAAAACTGGTGAAACGTCAACTGAACATGCTGTGAACATTTGCAGAACATGGAGTGAACACGGAAAACATGGATGAGAATGCGAAGAACATAATTAATATAGAGCAAATATACAAATACAGTAGGATTATTGAAGGTTTGGATAAGTTGGGAAATGGACGAGATGAAGGTGAAGGTAAAGGATGAGAAGGTAAGGGGGGAAAAGTAAAGTATGTGGGGAGATAAGGGCGAAAGGGAGTTGGTAAAGGGGTAAGGGCGGAGGAGGTAAGAGATGAGAAGGTATGGGAGGGAAAAGGTAAGGTGTTATTTGACTGATTATTGCTTAGTTGAGTAAACAATAGGTATTGAAGGTAGGGTGCGACCTGACTGTGAATATTAGCACGTTAGTGATTATTTACATTGCTGCGGAAAAAGGGTATTAATGGACATGCTGTTTACTTTTGATAGACTGGAGAACATCTTTTTCTGCATTAATTTTGATGAACAATAAATTAAAGTGGACGACATGAGTTGGAGGTCGGTAATTTCCTCTATTTATTTTACAGGGGTCTGAAATGTAGTTGGGGTTGTAAACCTCAGGGGATTTGGACTGACAGTAGTGAATTTACAAGAGCGAACCATGGTAGGGGACGAGACCTGGTGCTGGGTAATTGTTTGGATCTTATTTTACAGTGTAGTGATTACAGTGTATTTTAAATTTCAGGGACGTTGATAGAGTATTAATGAAGATACGCGAGGGAAGTAAAGTGGGGGGGGGGGGCAGGAGCTAGTTAACTGCATGGATTTGACTACGTTTGAAATAGCTATGTTTTAAATCTCAAGGGATTTGGTTATGTACTAATGACGATACGAGAGGGACGTAAGGTGGGGATGGGAGCTAGAGTTCCTTAACTGCTTTGATTTGATTTATTACGTTTCAAATATGACCGCTTGAAATTTCAGGGAGATTGGACTTAGTAAAGAAGTTACTGGGATAAAGTTAGGCAGGGACAGGAGCTTGAACCTTCTTACTGGCTATTTGATTTACTATGTCTGAAATATTACCAATTAAAATTTTATGGAAATTGAATAGGTATTAACGAAGAAATAACGAGATATGAGAAAGGGTTAAGGCGGGGACAGGAGCTGGAGCTCGGTAAATATTTATATCTATTTTACTATGTCTGAAATACAGTGGCTATAAAATTTAGGGAAATTGGGCTTTTAGTAGCGAAAATGTGGTCTATGACAAATTTTGGTCGTCAAACGGTCTTAAGAAAATTGGTCTGAAAATGGTGTCTGAATATTTCTTGGCTGAAACTGGACTCTTAATTTCTGGGTCTTCAAATGGACTCTAGCAATATTTGAATTTCCTCTATATGAACTCTAAGAACGTAGGTGTAAGTAAAACTGACATTTTGGTCTTAAAGTGGTCTGTCAAATTTGGGTCTTCAAACGGACTTTGCCAACTTTTGTCATGAACTGGACTGACTATTTTTTCTTTTATTGGACTAACGAATTGTGGTCCTAAAGTGGACTGTTAAATTTTGCTCTTAACGTGGTCTCTTAAATTTTCGGCTTTAACTGGTCTCTTACTATTTTTTGGTCGTAAGTGGACTGACTATTTTTGGATTTCTACTGGACTGAATAATTTAGGTTTTTTACTGGACTGACAATATTTGGGTCTAAAATAATGATTCATTTCGGTCTTATATGGTCTTTTAAATTAATTGGTCTAAAATAGTCTGATATTGGGGTCTAAATTAGTCAAATTTTGGTCTTCAAATGGTCTCATTTTGGTCTTAAATAGTCTCTGAAGAAAATCGATCTTCAAATGGTCTGATGAAAATCGGTCTTTAGGTGAAATAGCTGTAAATGGATATAAAAACAAAGTCACGGCTAAGATGTCTATTTTTCTTAATAAAACTTACATAACAGTATTATCTGAAAATGGTCTTTTTTAATAATTTCGGTCTAAAACTCGTAAATAAACTCCTATGATTGCACGATCTCTGAAATATTTTCATAAAACTAAACTCTGAAAAATTTTGAGTTTCTTCTGTAAGATTTTCTTAAACTTCTAAGAAATTATTTTCCTCATAAGAATTCTGTAACTCCAAATCGGAAATTTGTAAGGAAACCCAGCAGTCTAAATGGGAATGGAAAAATTATAAGGAAACCCGAGAGTCTAAACGGGATATTTGACCTGGAACCCCTGGCACCCTACACGCGATTTTAACAAAAATAAAAAATCGTGTGCGAGGCGCTCTCCCTACTACTGTTGTCCATGTAGCGTCCAATATCAGGGGAGCTTAGGTGCTCACCCATAGATGGCGCCGAAATCGCCTCTCCATACTCCAATGAAGGAGGCTATACCGTAACACCTCACCCACCAAGAAGAATTTGGTTTGGGTTCTAGAAAGAAAATAAACTAATTTAGTATGCTGAAATACAACCAATTAGACTTGTGTCGATAATGGATCAATGCTGAGAAGTCCTGCTTGAAGACCCACACCAGTAGGGGTGTCTGGCACGGAGTGTATTCAAAGATCATTGGATGTGAACTCCAATGATCTGACTGATGTTCCTGTCAGGAGCAAAGTCACCTTATGCATCTTGGGTAATATTAATATCGAGATTCTGCAGGAGATCGAAACACTGGGGGTGAACCGACAACATCGCCCTGAACCATGGTACCACTGGTGTCTGCATGCAGAGGGTGTTTCTTGCACTGATCTGGCGGTCCCTCAGGGAGACAGGAATCTGGAATACAGGAGACTAATGATTTTGGGTAACAGATACAGCCTGGAAATACGTACTTACGGCATGACCGATGATTAGGTCCGGGCGTATTCCCACAGTGCCTGTCTGTACCTTAACGAGGAGTGCGTTCGTTCTTCCAACGTCAGGTCGACCAACGTTCCGTATAATGTTGATTCGAGGTCCACCAGTTATACTGGGGGGTGTCATCCTGTCGAGAACGGTCACTCGTTAAAACATTTTATATTAGCAAAATCCTCAATCACCTCTCCGTCCCTTCTTCCATCCACAACACTCATGAGGCGAATATCCTGTCACTGATATCGCTCCACGATGCTCACAGGAGCTATCATCTGCTGGTCCGTCCACTGATCTTTGGTCACTCCTTAGGGCAAACACGATGAAGATACAAAATACCGTTAAGAAACATTTGGCTAAACAAGGCTAAACTGTCACAAGCCTGCAATGTCCGTAACGTCCATAACTAGCTGTTTTCATTAGCCTGCTTTGGAACACGGAGGGCACGAGAACCTGTGCACATACCTCTGCGCATCGTCTGGGGAGTCCTTGGCCGGTTCAGAGAACACCGTACCTTGCCATACCGCAAATACCGATTACCTGCCATGGCTCCAGCCTCTGGGGTATCTTTGGGTACTTGCACGCGAGGTTCATCCTCTGGCTCAGTCATCCTGGTCGCTCTAACCCAATGCTACTGTTCGTGCATGGAGTCAGGAGAATCTGTTGGAGTGCTTTCAATAATCTGTTGGGTAGATTTAGGGTTAAACAAATCATGTAGTTTCAACTCTGTCTGTACCTGGGATCTGATCTGTGCTGCTACTACAGTGTTACTATTTCTCCAACTAGGTCGTCACCAATCGTTGGATGGTTATTATCAAAACCCGTCGCCAAGTCGTTGGCTAGCATTACCTCTATCCCATCTATAGGAAGGGTATCAACTACTACAAACGCACACGTGCTGCTGAAATAGGAGGATTCCAAGTGTACTTGCACTAAGGGGGGCAACGTACCGCGTCGAGGGAAACCCATCTAGAATAACACTGTTTCCCATCAGTACACACTCCCTCGGGTAACGAGTTTCTCACGATCAGAGACTGGGCTACTCCACTATCTCTGAGCACTACCACAGACCTACCAGTCTGATCACTCGACACATACCTGCTAGAAATGTACGGGACAAACAATCCTGGCTTCTCTCCATTCCTACTGAGAAGCCGGGTGTTTACTGGTGAGATCACACAATTCACCAGCATTACCTCCCTATGCAGGTCGTTACCTCACCTGCTCCGACATTTAGCAGCAATGTGCCCCCTCTGCCCGCAGGTCCAACACGCTAGGTTCTTCCTAGGACTAAGTCGTTTTGGACTGTTAGGACTAGTCCTCCGTGGGCTAACTGGGAGGCGTCTTCAAAGCACTTTGTGGGATGGGTCTTTCCTCTTCCGGTTAACGTGTCAAAATAGTCTTGGGTAGCTTTTCTGAACATACCTGGTAGAGAGCTGATGCGTCAGAATATATTCTTCGGCCATTGTTGTCGCAGCACCCAAGGTCTCTACGTGTTTCTCCCCCAAGTACGTCCTCATATCACTAGACAAACCTTCTTTGAAGTCTTCTAACAGGACGAGTTGTTCCAATTTTTCTTTGGTCTCCACTTTCCGAGATACGCATTATTCGTGAAACAGCCGCTCTTTAATACATGCAAACTTCATAAAGGTATGCTCTGACGTCTTCTTAAGGTTGCAAAACTTCTGCTTGTATGTTTCAGGCACCAACTGGTAAGCCATCAGCACCACCTTCTTGACTGCGTCGGTATTACTCGTCACCTACTGACAGTGTGGAGTACGCAGTTTGGGCCTTTCCAGTCAGGACGGACTGGATTATAATGGCCCACTTGTCTCTTGGCCACTTCAATGATGCAGCTACCTTCTGGAAAGCAGCAAAGAGTTGTGACACCTTCGTCTTGTTGAATTTCCTATTCTCTCAGGGTGATGATTCACCCTGAGAGATCGACAGAGAGCGGAGAAGACACCTGAAGGAAGAGAGTAGTAGTGCTCAGAACACTACCCTGGGGCACACCTTCGTATTGCTGAAAAGAGGCAGATAGAGAGGCACCAAGGCGCACCCGAAAGGAACGACGAGAGAGGAAGCTGCGGAGAAAGAGAGGGAGATGACCACGAAGGCCAAAAGAATGAAGCTGGGATAGAATATGATATCGCCAAGTGGTGTCGTAAGCCTTTTCCAGGTCAAAAAAGACGGCAACAACGGAGGTACTCGCAGCAAAAGCAGTACGAATATAGACCTCCAAGTTCACCAGGACATCTGTCGTGCTGCAGCACTTGCGGAAACCAAATTGAGAAGGGGAGAGGAGGTGATGGTGTTCCAGGAACCACATCAGACGAACGTTAACCATACGTTCAAAGAGTTTGCAGACAACTTGTGAGGGCAATAGGGCGAAAGTCCTTAGGGGAAGTTCCCAGAGACCCAGGTTTGCGAACAGGGAGAACAACGGCATCGAGCCAGTCCTCAGGGACTGACGACGACTCCCAGATCCGATTATACAGACTCAGTAAATACTAAGACGTGCACGGAGGGAGATGGCGAAGCATCTCAATGAATACCATCAGAGCCCGCCGCCGTCGAACCGCAGAGGGCCAGGGCAGAACGAAGTTCAGAGAGAGAAAGGGGATCGTTATAGGAAAGTCGAAGACGAGTGCAGAAATCGAAAGGACGAGACTCAAGGACAGGTTTACGAAGAAGGAAAGATTGGGGAAGATGAAGACCAGAGCTAACAGAAGAAAAGTGGGAACCCAGTTCGGTAGCGACCTGCAACGGATCCGCCACAAGAGTACCACGGAGGTGAAGGACCGGGGAAACATCGGGAACGAACTTACCCGCTATCTTGCGGACACGCTTGCATATCTGTGGCAGGGGAGTTTCGGGCGTAATTGTGGAGACATAAGAAGCCCAACATTCATGTTTAGCCGTACAGATCCGCACTCGCTTTCCGAAAGAAAAGAAAAGAATCGGTCGTCTGCCGACGGCGGTGCCTCTTCCAGGCTGCACGCTTACAGCGGACAGCCCGAGCACAGTCTGCATTCCACTTCCGAGGACCCCGAGAGGAAGAGCGAGGAATAGAGCGGAGGGCAGCGTCGAAGACAGTGTCATGAAAAAGGAGGAGAGCGCGAGGGAGAGACAGAAGGGAGAGGTCAGAGAGAGCAGCACTGAGGGTAAATAGGTTCCAGTCCGCTTTAGCAAACTGCCACCTAGGGAAAGAGAGGGAAGGGCGAAAAGAGAAAAAGGAAACAAGGATGGGGAAATGATCACTGCCATGGAGGTCATCAAGAACCTCCCACGTGAAATCTAAGTAAAGAGAAGAAGAGCAGAGAGAAAGATCAAGACAGGAAAGGGTGCGAGTCCGAGAGTCCAAATGAGTGGGCTCACCAGAATTCAGAGGAGACAGGGAAGAAGAGAGGAGAAACGGCTCAAGAAGGCGACCTCGGGTATTCGTCAGAACATCACCCCAAAGAGAATGACGACAATTTAAATCACCCAGCAGGAGCACAGGCTCCGGCAAGGAGTCCAGGTGGTGTTTCAAATCAGGAAGAGAAAGCGGGACACTCGGGGGAAGATAAATGGAACAAACTGTGTACCATTTCCCTACAAAGATACGAGCAGCAGAACAATAGAGAGGCGAAGGAAAAAGTAAAGGAACAAAGGGAACATCAGCACGAATCAAGAGAGCAGAAGAATTAGGAGCCCCAGCAACGGCTGGGGGGGGGGAGAGAAAGGCATAGCCACGAAAACGACCAGGACGAGCACCAAGCATCGGCTCCTGGAGACAGACACAAAGGGGCAAAAACCGCGAAATCAGATGTTGGAGTTTGAGGAAATTGGCGTAATAACCTCGAACGTTCCATTGAAGAATAGACATCGATGAGAAGAGAAAGGACAACAACAGAGAACAAGGAAGAAAAAGGCGAAAGAGCAACATAGCACGTTAAAGAATATCAGGGTCGGGATCAGGGTCAGCAAAGTCAGGGTTAGGGGGCATGGGTAAACTGAGCAAAGACGGAAGGAAGCAGGCGGGAAAACGGACCAGAGGTGGGAGGGTGGGGTCCGGAGGAGGAGAAGGATGAGGAGGAGACAACGGAGAGGAGCAGTCAAGGACAGCATCAGGAAGAGGGGGAGTAGAAAGAGGGGAGCGCACCTCAGCAAGGGCAGCAACCGAAAGGGAAGCAGGGGCCAAAGAAACCTCCATTGCAGGAACAGGGGGCGCAATCACTGAAATGGGAGGGGAAGGAGCAATAGAGCCAGTAGTAGGGACCGAGGAAGAAAGCGAAGCCTTCTTACCCGCCGGGGAGAAGGAAGGAGAGGAGCTAGGCTTACGCTTCTGACTTAAAGAGACCGGTGTCCCAGCAACTACGTACCGGGCAAGAAAGAGAAGACGAGCAAAGAGAAAGATCAAGAAAGGAAAAGGTGCCAGTCCGAGAGTTCAAATGCGTGGGCTCACCAGAATTCAAAAGAGACAGGGAAGAAGAGGATGAACGGCTCAAGAAGGCGACCCCGGGTGTTTGTTAGAACACCATGCCAAAAGGAATGACGACAATTAAAATTACCTAGCAGGAGCACAGGCTCCGGCAAGGAGTCCAGTAGGTGTTTCAGATCGGGAAGAGAAAGCGGGACACTCGGGGGGAGATAAATGGAACAAAAGGTGTACCATTTCCTCACAAAGAAACGAACAGCAGGACAATGGAGAGGCGAACGAAAAAGTAAGGGGACAAAGAGAATATCAGAGCGAATCAAGAGAGCAGAAGAGTTAGGAGCCCCAGCAACAGCTGGGAGCTGTTGAGATGAAGGAATAGTCACGGAAGCGACCAGGACGAGCACCAAACATCGACTCCTGGAGACAGACACAAAGGGGTGAAAACCGCAAAATCAGAAGTTGGAGTTCGAGGAAATTGGCGTAATAACCACAAACGTTCCATTGAAGAATAGACATCGACGAGAAGAGAAAGGGAAGCAACAGAGAACAACGAAGAAACAAAGGTGAAAAGGGAACACAGCACGTTAAAGAAGCGCAGGATCAGGGTCAGCGAAGTCAGGGAAGTAGGGGGCATGGGTAAACTGAGTAAAGTAGGAGGGAAGGGAGCTGGAGGACCAACCAGGAGCGGACGAGTAGGGTCCGGAGGAGAAAGAGGAGGATAACCGAGGGTCAAGGACAGCAGCAGGAGAGGCAGAAACCAGGAAATGCACCTCAGCAAGGGCACCAACCGAGAGGGAAGTGGGGGCCAAAGAGACCTCCAAAGCAGGAACAGGGGGGTGTAACCACCAAAACGGGAGGGGACGGAGCAAGGGAGTCAGAGATACGGGGGTTATCTTGAGATGATTTTGGGGCTTTTTAGTGTCCCCTGCAGCCCTGTCCTCGACCAGGCCTCCACCCCCAGGAAACAGCCCGTGACAGCTGACTAACACCCAGGTACCTATTTTACTGCTAGGTAACAGGGGCATAGAGTGAAAGAAACTCTGCCCATTGTTTCTCGTCGGCGCCTGGGATCGAACCCAGGACCACAGGATCACAAGTCCAGCGTGCTGTCCGCTCGGCCGATCGGCTCCCTGCTGGAGGGAGGAAGGAGAGGAGCCAGGCTTACGCTTTTGACTCGGAGACAGGCATCCCAGCAATTACGTAATGGGCAACGGATTCTAGCGTCTCAACAGGAGAAGCAGAATGAGAGCAGAATACACGACGGTTGTTGGGAGAGCGATGGACATCAGCCCATACCGACAGGCGGGGTGGAGAGCCAATAGACAGAGGAGAAGGATGGGAAGGAGGATCGGAGGGAGACGAAGACACAGGAGACATGACAGACCGGGCAGAAAGAAAGGGAACCCCAGAAAGAGGACTAGGAGGTGGACCCTTCGGGACAGAACTCAAAGGAACAGAGGAGAGGGGCGGTGGGCGTGTCAGGGTCCAAGGCCTGGAAACGGTTTTGAGTGAGGAAGGTGGGAAGGACGGGTAGAGGAAGAGCGCAACATACGAGCATAAGAGACGTTAGCATGAGTTGGGAGATGTCTAACTTGGCTCCTCGTCTCAGGAAAAGACAAACGCTCCTGGTGCTTCAAGTTGAGGATGGCTGCCTCAAGCTTACAATGTATACACGCACAAGTAAAGGTAGGGTGGGCCTCACCTTAATTGAGTCAGCGAACATGGGAAAAAGCGCACTCCGACTTAGAGTGACCTTCGCCCCCCACACAAAGGACAGAGAGAGAGAGTACTGGAGCAGCGGAGGACTCCAAGCCCAAACCTCCAGCACCTATTACAGAGCCGAGGAGAGGGAATGTACTCCTGGACAGAGCACCTGGCACCAGCAAGAATGACAGGGTGGAAAAGTCCTATCAAATGTAATCTTCACAACCCAAAGTGGCTGACGGCGACGACCACGAGGGGGACGAGTAAACGTGTCTACCTGAAGGACAGAATGGCCCTGGGCTTTGAGGATATGCCGAATATCATCGTGGCAGTCCTTCAGATTCCAAACACCGGTTGCAACATGGGGCGGGAGGAGAATAGTGCCAACACTGGCACTCAACCGAGCGTTCGAGACCCGAACAGGGGTCTCGCCAAGGCAGGATATGGTGGCCAAGCGGGAGGTCTCATCCTGAGAAGGAGCTTCAATGACACGTGTACCGAAACGGGTGGGGTTGTAGGTAACAGAAGCATCTACAGAATCAACAAGACGCCTATGGAGGAAGAAATCGTCAGGAGGCATAGAATCAAGAGGGAGGAGATCAAAGTATTTGGCCCACGAAGCGGGACCAAACAAGGCTTAATATGCATCAGTACGGGAAGGAATCGAACGAGAGCGACTGTGGCATGGATGGCGTTGAGAACCCCAGAGGGGGGTTAAAAGGCGCTGTAAACACGAGAGACTGAACCGTGCCAGGAGACGAGGTGTCACCACTGGGGGCTTGTGGCTCGATCCAACCACTGAGGGAGGGGAGCCGAGAGGAGTAGTCAGGAGGGTCAAAGGAGCAAGGTCGGGGCCCAATGCAGCTAGGGCTTCAGAGCCCGGTCTTCCAATACAGTCCAACTCGAGGGCTTGGTCGCCCACCCCACGAGCATGAGGGTACAAGAGGAATATTCATAGACATAAATACGAAAATTAACACGTTCATTCACGAATGTGCCCCCATACCCACCATGGAGCCACAATTAGAGGCAGGACACCCAACAAGAAGCTATTGCCGATCATGCAGGGGCCCCATAGGGGTGCGTCGTGAGTATACGCCCCACAAACGCCATCTTAAGAACCGTCAGTCCGTCGAGATCGGGTTCAGTGACAAAAGGTTCCCCTCGCTCGAGACGGGTACTGCAGTTCTAAGGGTGCAAGAGTATGCTTCCTCAAACACCAGAAGAATGATCAAAACAGGCACTAGGTCAGCAGGAAATGACAACGAGAAAGGAGAAGAGGGGGGGGGGGGAAACGAAACAAAAGGAAAAGAAAAAGGCGTCCAGCAAAATTGGTGAGGACAGCAGCAGGAGCACAAGGCTACAAAAGGACAGGGGACCGTTTCAAGGAGCATCACACTCCGGCAGCCACCCACCAAGCCCCCTCACGGCAGCAACGAGCTGGACAGGGAGAGGGCCACGTGAAGGAAGCTGAAGCATCGAAAGCATTGCTTAATATCAGTGTAACGTTCTCTTGAGATTTGTTCAGGTGTTGATATGTACTCAAAGCATTTTAATCCCTGATCAATCACCTACGTAGCGTGGGCAGTAGTAGCAAACGTTATCTTTAGAGTGGGGCGTGGGTTGTCTTTGGTGATTGTGTATTTATATAGCTTGTTGCTATTGACTATTGATTTCAAGTATTTCATTGTCGTTGTGGTCCCTGGCTATGAGGCGATTGAATCGCGACACACAGTCCTTCCAGCTTGGAATTTGCCAGTAGCAACGGGAATTATGCCTGCTGCATGGAGTGCAGACACTTTCAGGGTGTAGAACTTTCTGAAGCTCATCTTCAATTGGAAGCAAAACAATTGCACCGTTGGTTGTAATATAAGTTTCAACAGGTGAAAATTCACCATGTGTGCCAAGAACATTGGAAATCTGGGTTTTATTAAGTTTATAAGGTTCAACGAACCTTATTTTAAGTCTTACTGGCATGATGATGGAGGCAGCAAGATTGGTGGCTAGCAGCAATTGCTGGTGAGAGTGAAGTTTTAATGGTCAGTCAAAATCCTAGAATTGCACAAAGTGCTCCTAATCCTAACAAACCCTAGCCATGCTACGATGGCGACACATTTGCCCCGACTTTTTACGTGACCAAATTTACTACCGATTTGCTGTGGAACTTGCGCTGTCTGTTAAAACAAGTGGAGCAAGAGTTGAGTAACAGATCAGAAAGACAGGGGTTAGTACATATAGTGTAATTCAAAACGGTTTAGTGATAGGGGCTGATGGAGAGGTGGGGGTGGGATGCGTGGTGAGGTGAAAATGGAGAATGGTAGATGAATGAGGTGTGGTAGGGTTAAGGAGAGAAGGGTGAGGATGGGTTGGAACTGTGAAGGATGTGGAGAGTAAAGGGAGTGGTCGGTGAGTGGAGGAGGGTGGCAGGTGGCTAGCTCAGAGATGGAGGTTGGCGCAGCGCCCCTCCTGCCGGCTTGCTGGCCAATAATTGACGATTTCTTCTTTGTGGTTTTTAATCTTCCTGGTTTCTTGCTGTCAGATGGATGTAGTTTGGTTTTACCAACTGCCGACAACCACACGGGTCTCAGATCGGCGACAGGAGGTCAAAGGGCTGCGAGAGACAACTGCTCTCGACGACGGCTGGGCGTGAGCGCTCTTCCGTTCTATATACACAAATTTCATTTATAAAGTTTTATTAAAGAGAGATTTTATACAAAATTTGAGAATATCCCGAGTTACTTTATAATTTATTGAAAGACTTTAGTTTTGTTTTATTAGTTTTTAAAATTGTAATATCAATATAGCTATAGGTTAAGTACTAATTGTAATTAAGAAGCAATAAATGCTATTTACATGCTTGTCCTCTTACACTCCCAGGGTTAGGCTAGGTCGTGGTTTTCTATGCAGCTTTTCAATTAATCTCTAACGTCACAATATTTTTGTGCGATGCTGGCGATAAAGTGTATTTATGTACTATGCCGATAGTCAGGATTGTACTCATTGCATTTAGTATTATAACGAACTGTCTATTCGGAGGATGGACTCAGAACAGATCGTCAGATAGTGTTTACAAACATGAATGCAAAGGAAGCAATTCTTGCAAGGAAAAGCCTTCTGTACCAATGTGGGAGGTTACAGGAAAGTATTCCTCAAGAGGGACATTATGAGGGAAGCGGTAGTAAAGGCAGCAGAAGCGAGGAGGAAACAGGGGGGCAGGGGAGAGAACCAGGGAACCACAGACCCCAACTCAACTGCCCTGGAGGGAAGTGGGGTACGCCCAACCTGCACCCCAGCAACCCCAGAGGAGAGGACAACATCCCCATCTTCCTCCCCATAGAAATCCCCCTACACTGAACCCTCCCTGCCCTCATTCCAAGGCCCAGTCTACCCTCCCTTACCCTTCCCTTCTCCCCCTCCCCCAATACCCTCCCTGTACCCCATTCCCCATCACGCCTTACCTTCCTTGTCTCCTTTCACCCCATTCCCTTCCTGTCCGCTTTCACCCCATACCCATCCTGTCTCCTTTCACCCCATTCCCTTCCTGTCTTTCACCCCATTCCCTCCCTGTCCCCTCCCGTCACCTCATACCCTCCCGGGCTCACATCACCCCATTCCATCCTTAGCGCCCCATCCTCCCTCACCCAACATCCTCCCTGTACATCCCCATCCCTCACCTCATACTCTGCCCCCCTTTCCTTGACCCTCCCCCTAGCATCTGATAATACCCTGTTAACCATCTCACAAGCACCCTCCCAACCACTATTCTCCCTGCCATCCCACCCCCAGACTCCACTGCAATCCCCAACCCAAGACCTCCCTCCCCTTCCACCACATGCCCCCTGTGCTCCCCCATTCCATGCCCTAAGTGACCCCCAACACCAGACCCCTTCAGCCACACCACCCCAGACCATCCCAGCCCCCAGGTACCATCTCCTCCAACTCCCCCCCCCCTACACCCCAGGTCCCCCGTTCCTAGGCTCAACCTCCCCTCAGGTACCCATTGTCCCTCCAGCCCCAAGGGAATCAACAGAAACTGAGAATGGACAGAAGAGAGTCAGCTTTAAGGTAATGTACTCTAACATAATTGGAATCACAAGCAAAGCAAGTGAACTTGGGGAAAGAGCACAAGAAGTGAACCCGGTTGTAATTGGACTAAGAAACAACACTCAGGAATAATAACAAAAGCGGTGTTTCTCCAGAACTACACTGTAATAAGGAGAGAGGGGGAAGGAAGGGGGAGGAGGCGGAATGGCCTTACTGATGAGAAAGGAATGGAGTTTCGAGGAAATGATTATTCCCGACTGTGAGGAGTTCAGAGACTTCATAACAGGAACCATGACGATGGGAGGACCAAGAGTAGTAGTAACAGTGATATATTATACAACACCAGGCAAGAGTATGACAGGAAAAACAAGGCGGTTAACACTATAATTGAGAGAGCAGCTGCTGCTGCCAGTAGGAATCGAACCCATCTGCTCATCATGGGGGACTTCAATCACGTAAGGATAGACTGGGGAAACAAGGAACAGCATGGAGGTGAGGAAACATGGGGAGCTAAACTACTGGGAGTGGCGACAAAGAACTTTTTAAGTCAGCATGTTAGGGATGCCACAAGAATTAGAGGCAACGATGAACCAGTGAAACTCGTCCTAGTATTTACTCTGAACGACTCAGACATTAGGGAAATCTGTTTCGAAGCCCCAGTGGGAATGAGTGATCACAGTGTATATTTGAGTATCTGGTCGAAGTAGGATTAAGGTTCACAAAGAAAAGCCCAGAACACAATAGGCTGGCATTTCGGAGGGGAAACTATGAGGAGATAAAATTTCTAACAGATGTAGTGTGGGAAACAGAACTCGGAGGAAAGACGGCCCAAGACATTGACTACATCACGTAGAAGTGTAAGGAGGCAACAGACAAGTTCGTCCCAGTCCAAAAGGAAAAAACGAAATAGAGACAAGAAACCCATGGTTTAATCAGAGATGTAAGATGGCAAAGCAACGAAGTACAAGGGTATGGAGAAACTAAAGTAATAACATTACAGGAGAGATCAGAGAAAGATACCACAGTGACAGGAATGAGTACGTCTGGGTGAGAAGAGAGCGACAATATGAAAATGACATGGCAAGCAAGACAAAGACAACCTAAATTTCTTCACAGCCACATCCGGAGAAAAACAAAGGTGAAGGAACAAATAATTAAATTTAGGGTAGGGGCAGACAGATTCACTACAAACGACAAGGAGGTGTGTGAAGAACTCTAGAAGAGATTCTAGGAGGTCTTCACAGTAGAGCAAGGAGAAGTCCCAGAGATATGAGAGGGGAATATCAAACCAGACACCTCTAGAGGTGTTTGTGCTTACAAGGGGGGAGGTGAGGAAGTGTCTGCTAGAATTGGATGTGACAAAGGCTATAGGCCCGGATGAAATCTCAACATGGTTATTAAAGGAAGGAGCAGAAGCTCTGTGCGTCACTCTCCATGGTGTACAACAAATCACTGGTAACAGGTGAACTGCCAAGAATTTGGAAGATGACCAATGTAGTCCCAATATACAAGAAGGGGTGATCGGCAGGTGGCACTGAACTACAGGCCAGTGTCCCTAACTTGCATATCATTTAAGATGGATAAGATTGTGCGAAAAAAACTAGTGGAACATCTGGAGCGAAAGAACTTGTAACAGCAGCATGGGTTCAGGGATGGCAAGTCCTGCCTCACAGATTTAATTGCCTACGACCAGGCAACAAATATCAGGCAAGACAGAGAGGGCTGGGCAGACTGCATATTTTTGGATCACCAGAAAGCCTTTGACAGTACTACATGAGACTAATGTAAAAGCTGGAGATGTAGTCGGGAGTGAAAGGGAAGGTACTTCACTGGATAAGGGAGTACCTAAGCAACAGATGACAGCGAGTCACTGTTGACGGTGAGGTCTCAGATTGGCGAGGCGTCACCAGTTGAGTCCCGCAGGGTTCAGTCCTTGGACCTAAACTGTTTGATATATATAAATAATCTCCCAGAGGGTAATGACTCGTTCCTCTCATTGTTTGCTGATGATGCAAAGATTATGAGAAGGATTAAGACAGATGAAGATAGTATGAGGCTACATGATGACCTAGACAAACAATGTATGGTTTAATAAATGGCTACTAAAGTTCAACCCGAGTAAATGTAATTAAATGAAACAATGCAGTGAAAACAGGAAGCCAGACAAGATACCGAATGGAAGAAATCCTTCATGAGAGTGACAAAGATCTAGGAGTTGATACCATAACAAACCTGTCTCCTGAAGCTCACAAAAAGAATAACATCAGCGACATACGCAAGGCTGGTTAACACCAGAACTGCCTTCAGGAACTTGTGTAAGTAATCATTCTGAACTTTGTACACCACATACGTAAGACCAATCCTGATGTATGCAGCCCCAGCATGAGCCCGTACCTTGTCAAACATAAGAAACTGGAAAAAGTTCAGGAGTATGCCACTAGACTAGATCCAGAACTAAGAGGCATGGGTTATGAGGAAAGGCTGCGAGAAATGCACCTCACGGCTCTGGAAGACAGATGAGCTCGAGGAGACATGATCACTACCTACAAAATTCTCAGAGGTATTGATAAGGTAGATAAGGATAAACTGCTTAACACGAGGGGTACGCGAACAAGGGGGTACATGTGGAAACCGAGTACCCAAATGAGCCACAGGGACGTTAGAGAAAACTTTTTCTGTCTGAATAGTTAATAAATGGAATGCATTAAGCAGTGATGTGGTGGAAGCAGACTCCATACACAGATTCAAATGTAGATATGATAGAGCCCATTATGCTTAGGAACCTGTACACCAGTTGATTGACAGTTGAGAGGCGGGACCAATGAGCCAGAGCTCAACCCCCCCCACAAGCACAACTAGATACGTACACTTGCAGCTCCCTCACACACCTGCAGCTCCCTCACACACCTGCAACAGAAAGACTCTTAAGTATGTTTTAGAACAAACTAACTAGTGCATTCAACTTTACATATTTGTACTTGTATAAATATTTTAAAGGACATTTGTAGACATTCTGGAACTAGAAAAGGATTTGAATGCAGCTACTAACTTATCAAAAGATATCTAAATATACTTAGGAAAAGATAATGTCACTTTGGATCAACACGTAGATTATTTTTTTTCGTTTTATGTGGGAAACCTACCTCAATGAAAGAAAATGTTATGAACTCGGCTGCCCATACCTTCACGTGAAAGGCACTAAAGGAACGCTACATAGTGGCAAACAAGAAAATGGCTTTAGAGGAAAGAAATCACTTTATATAACCAGACAAGGAGGTTTCAAAAGGTGGAGCAAAGTGTATGTATTGAACTGGCTGAAATACCTACTTGCACACCAGAGTCAAATATACAATTATACTCTACAACAGAGTTACAACTGGGACAGGCAACAACTATGCAACAATCTGTACTGATCTGAACAAAACTGACATGCCCACGCATAACTGATCTGCCAGAAAATCATCAAATTACCCCAAAGAGCGCAACCGCACTGGTCTTTGCCAACATACAAGGACTAAAATCAAGAGCAAAAAATTCCTTTTTAATTGGCCTCCTCACCGAGTCAAATGCAGTATTTGGATTTCTCACAGAAACTCATGCAGGTAACTTTTGGACAGTGCACATAAGAATATAATCTATATAGATGTGATAGGGTAAATAGGTCACATGGAGGGACAGGTTTGTACATAACAGAAGACTTATGCCCTGGGCATCTTGACTACAAATGAGGTGGTAGTTAACTCTTCCTGGGAGAAAAAGATAAATATACTTATTCTAATATAAATATAACTATATATTATTATATGCAACCTGCCACATGCAACGGGTGAGGAATTCACAAATTACATAAACAAAATAGAGAATAACCTCGATAATCTGGCAAACCCAATACCTGATATCATCTTCCTAGGTGACTTCAACCTGCACAAGTCTCAAATGCAGAATATTACACCAAGAATAAACAATATTATTATACCAAGAAATCTATCTGGACATAACCAACCATAGATTAGAGAACTACTTAGATTCTGTGACAAATTTTCACTCAACCAGCAGATGTGAGATTGAACTAGGAACGGAAATAATATAGATCTGAACTTTATAATCAAAGAAGACAATCAGGGACATTACAATCTCAGATACAAAATACTCACATCACAAGCTCATTGAAGTGCAAACAATAATATATGTAATAGGCTTAAAACAACGATTAAGCACGAGGGATTATTCAATAAATTCAGTTTTAATTAAAGGATAAACTGGGAAAAGTTGAACAGGGGAACTAAGAACAGTTTCCTATTGAATGTTTGTAAGTAACAAAACTCTCTCAATAGGAATACAACTGACTTCCGAAGTATATAAATTGTCAAACATGTTCCTTTGTTGAAAGCCAAAAAGAGGACCAACGTAGAAAGATAACGCAGACGGAACTACAAAAGGAAAAACATAACGGAACTTCTTAATTAAGCAGACACGTCTATCCCTACAAATAAGGAATAATTTATACAGGATGTTTGAAGAAATCTAGTACAGACTGAAGCAATCATATATGATTAAAGGAATCCAACTAGAACAGTCATGCAAGTGATAAAGAAAACCCAAAATATTTCTTCACATGTGAAATAAATATTTTATCTTAAAAAAAAAACTCAATAATAGACCTATTCTTACAAGTGATGGGTAATACACAGAGGATGACAAAGAAATTAATTAAATCCTATGAAAGCAAAATGATGACATGTTTAGCACCCAAATAAAAAGCATGGCAGTGGAAGAACCGGACAGTTTCTTTATGCGTGATATCTAAACTCCTGAAAATATAACTAATATTAACAAGAATTTTGCGGATTTTGAATGAGAAATTGACATTATGTCCATGCACTCAGCCCTGGGTCAAAACTCGTGGAATTCAATATTTATAAAAAATGAAAAGTGCCAGTAGGAAAGTGTGGAGAAAGAGCTTTGACACAGGAGATACCAGATTCGCTTAAATCAATACATCTAGCTCTCCTTCACAAGGTAACGAAGCATAGTAGGCTAAGAATTATGGACCAGTTGTAGTAACGTCCCACATAATAAAAGTATTTCAATGAGTGATCAGGAATCAGGTCTCCAGATTCATGGAGACCCTTGACCTCCACAACCCAGATCAACATGGATTTAGAGCGGGAATATCATGCCTCTCGCAGCTACTTGACCACTACGGCAAAATCACTGAGGCATTAAAGAAAAATAGAATTCCGATGAGGTATACACTGACTTCGAAAAGGCATTTCGTGAATGTGACCATGGAGTGTTTAGTACACAAAATGAGATTAATGGGAATATCAGGTAAAGTAGGATGGTGGATATTCAATTTTATGTGGAACAAAACAGTTTCAATCAACCAAATAAAATCGAGTTCAAGCGCAATTAAAAGCTCTGTACCTTAGGGTACAGTCCTTGCACCACAGCTTTTCCTTATTCTCATCAGATATAGACAAAAATACATGTCACAGCTTTGTGTCATCTTTTGCAGCTGACACAAAATCAGCATGAAAATTACTTCTGTTCAAGACATTGATAAACTACAGCAGAAGTCAATAAAGTTTTCGACTGAGCAGGAGAAAATGACATGATGTTTAACAGTGATGAATTCCACGTACTCAGGTACGGTATAAATAAGGACATTGAACAAAATTCAGGATAAAAAAGACAAATCTGCTCATAGTAGGAAAGCATCATGTAAAAGATCTGGGAATAATATGTAATGACCTAACGTTTAGAGCGCATAACCATGCAAATTTAGCATAAGCCAGAAAAATTATCGGATGTATTGTGAGAACCGTCAAATCCATGGATCCCGTCACAATCAAGACTAAACCACACACCAGAAGATGAGGAGGAGATAACGTTTCGGTCCGTCCTGGATCATAATCGAGTCTTGATAATGGTCCAGGACGGACCATGTTCCTGGACGAACCAAAACGTCGTCGTCGTCTCATCTTCTGGTGCGGGGTTTATTCTTCATATCTTCAGCCACATTGTGACTCATCGTCTGCAACCCATCACAATGGTTGTACTATTCAAATAACTTCTGTTGTCCCGTCTTGAGTACTGCTCGATACTCTCTTTCCCCCTCAGAGCAGTAGAGATTGCTGTAAGAGGGAATACAGACAACATATATGGCATACAGACGAGATAAAGCACCTAAATTATTGGGATCATCTTAAAGCTCTCCAAATGTACTCCCTAGAAAGGAGACGAGTGAGGTATCAAATAATATACATATGGGAAATACTGTTGGACCAGGTCCCAAATCTGCACATACAGGAGTTAACGATATGGAAAGAAATTCAAAATAGCACCATTGAAGGGCTGATAGGCACAACCAGAGAACATCATAACTGAGAACATCAATCAGTATAATCAGAGGTCCACTGTTCAACATACTCACAGCAAGAATAAGAAATATTGCTAGAACAAACGTGGACGTCTTCAAGAGAAAAGTGGATAGTTTTCTTCAAGAATTGCCATGCCAACCAGGTATTGGTGGGTATGTGGGCCTGCGGGCTGCTCCAAGTAACAGCCTGCTGGACCAAGTTCTCCAGTCAAGCCTGGCCCCGGGCCGGGCTTGGAGTGTAGAACTTCCAGAACCCCACCCAGGCACGGTACTGAATTTGTAGTATAAACAAAAGCTAAGGATTATGTAAAGACGCTTTTGTGAAGTGCAGTAGTTTGTGTGTGTAGTAATTATTCATGGAATAATGGCATACACAGTGGCCCTGTATGCACTGCCTGGAGATTAGGGCAGAGATTGACAGATTAATGAAGCAGGTGAAACAGTAATGGTGGGCAAGGTGTCTCGCAAGGTGTCTCGCAAGGATGTAAAGGAGAAGATCCATCGAGATAGCTGGCGACTGGTGGATAAATTTACTCAAGACGGCAAAGGACGTCAAAGAAATAAACACTGGTTAAAATGTGGAACCACTTCAGTTGAACGGGGGACGAGCATTAGCGGTAACTAATCAGAGGAGCTGAACATCACGGCAATCTAACCAAACACCTAACTAGGTGTTAACTCACCTAACCACTAGTCAAAGGCAAGACTAGTGATTTGTGACAATTTTTCCATCACTTTGCATGGTATGCAAGTTAGTGAGACTGGCCTGTAGTTCAGTGCCTCCTGTCTGTCACCCTTCTTGAATATCGGGACTACATTAACCGTCGTCCAAGTTTTTGGCAGTTCACCTGTCGCCAGTGATTTGTTACACCATAGCTAGTGGGTGACACAGAGCTTCAGCTCCTTCCTTCAGTATCCATGGTGAGATTCCATCCGGGCCTATAGCCTTGGTCACTTCCAACTCTAGCAGATGCTTCTTCACCTCCCCACTGGTAAATAAACACTCATCTAGTGTTTGGTTAGATCTTCCCTCTCCTATCTCTGGGACTTCCCCTTGCTCTACTGTAAACACCACCTGAAATTTCTAATCTAGTTCCTCGCACACTTCCTTGTTGTTTGTAGTGAATTCGTCTGCTTTTATCCAGTTTCATTACTTTTTCACTGATGATTTTCTCCTAATGTGGCTATGCAGCAATTTAGGTTGAGTCTTTGCCTTGCTTGCTATGTCATTTTCACATTGTCTTTCTGCCTCTCTTCTCACCCTGATGTATTCATTCCTGGCGCTCTGGTATCTTTCTTTGCTCACTAGTATCCTATTATTTTTGTAGTTTCTCCGTGCCCTTTTACTCTGATGATGTGATGTGTATCTTTGGTTGAACGAGCATGTGGATTGTCAGTCCTTGCTTTGTGGTTGCTATCGTGGGGGAAGTTACTGCTTGACAGTATTTATGAGGGTGTCCAGCTGATGGACACCTTTTTTTTATTAGAATAATGGCAGTACTGATGGCTTCAGCACTGCTAGATTATGGGTTACCGTTAGTTTCAGGTACTCAAAGCTCTTCTAAGGTCGTTGGTTGCTTCACATTCCAGGATATATACAATAAAATGGATTTTCTGAAATTTGTTTGGTAGAAGATGCATTCCCACTAGTTTCCTCAGTTGTAACCAACGAAAGCTATACAACCGAACTTCTATTTCCTTGTGGACTTTCGGGATATTTAACCCATCAAATTTGTTGGCCTGAAATGCTATTCATTAGTAAGAACTGTTGAAACATTCAATTGCATTTTGGTGAAGGATTGAAAATGCCTTCTAACCTAATTTCACTAGGGCTGAAGAGATCCTACGTTCAAAAACATATCCTCATTCCCTCTTCAGTAATGACTGGTTAGTAATGGTCCCTAAAAAGGGACCATTACCTAGCTTCCAACCCTCCCAGTAATAGGATACGAGGTCCTGGTTTTCAACGCCATCTACGGTTTAGTGACAAAAAGCCTTTTGCAAAAAGTAACGGATTATTTTTACCCGTCTTGAAAATTTAGATGTTGAAGTTTAATAGTCTCGAACCTCTAGTTAGTTACCGGATCACTAATGTGGAAGGAAAAGCTATAATAGTCTAGGGATTGATAATCCGAGTTGTGTCCATCCAGTGTAATGGCCGTCCCTCGGGGTTGCCCAGCTAGCTTTCTCAAACTGCAACCACATTATGTGTTATCCGTTACCATATCTAGATGAACCAGCCTGATAAAAGCGAGTTTGGGTGCTTCACAAACTCATTTGTTTAAGATTTTTTATCTTTTTATTTATTTATTTTTTTAGGAGGCGAGTGAGAATTTTCCTGTTACATCAGTGACTTGCTATGTGATGGAAGATGACAGTTCACGAGAGCTGACCCCTCTATGTCTACCGGCAAAGAATCCTACACATCCACCATTTGGAAACTGCCCATCAGCAACACGTTCGATCATCAGGTTTAACAAATACGTCAAGTTAACAGTAGGAATTGAGAATATTTAGTTTTTGGTGTGTACAGGACTGAAAATATCTACTAAATTTAATTATCACCCTAAGATGGAGAATTTAATTAGAGACGAAGCTTTTGAAAAAGATTCGTCCAGTAATTTATTAGCAAGACCTGTTGAAACTTTCAGTTGTATTTTGGAATAAGAATGAAAAGACCTACATAACCTAATTTAAATACGGTTGAAGTCCTGCGTTTAAAATGCCTTTCCCCCTCTTGTGTGAGTACCTACACCCCCAAGGAGAGGTGCGGGCACCATGCGTAAAGATGACAGGTTTAAGAGAAAATAAATGAAGTGAAAGCGATAGTGAAAATTAGAAAATACTTTAATTTAACGAAGGAGCAAAGATTAGCGTTGACAGTTTTAAAACGAAGAGTGATAAAACAGTCAGGTAAGGGTGATGCAGTGATAGTGTGGAAATTCGATATCTACAGAAAAGAAATGTTGAGACAGCTAGGGGATACCTCGATACAAGCGGATACAGAAGCCACAAGTGGGACTTGGAAATGTACAAACCCGAAGCACAAAAATTTGGTTAAAGTTCTATCGAAACAAAAATCCAAGATCTGGAGGCAGTTGGGATTTGATGAAAGCAGCAGTCAGAGAAAAACTTATCGTTTATGTAAAAAAATTCCAGCCCTAAATAACCTGCATAAAATACAAAAGTTCAAATTAACCATAACACAAGGCAGCGTAGGCTAGTCTTAAATGGGTGCAGTGCACCAGCTAGACCTATAGACTGGATCTGTACAGTACTATTAACCCCGCTTCTACAATTACTCTTAGAAAAGTTAAAAGACAACGGAATACAATCAATCAGGGACCCTATACCAAGGAAAGCTGTCCTTTTCTCTTTGGATGTTGTCTGTGTACCCGAGCATACTGCAGAGGGAAGAAGCCAGAAACGTAAGCAGAATTTTTTTACCTTAATGAACAAGTTCAGACTGGACATCAAACAAACAGCAGTCCTCAGGCTTCTAATCAAGCAATTATTTGAGGAGGCAATACTTCATGTGATGAGACGCGCTCTCCTAACCCTTAATAATTGCTGTTCCTTTGACAAATCAAAGGAACAGCAATCAGTGCTTCGAGCAGTGTGGTGGCTGCTGCTGCTTTAGATTTAGCTACTCTGAACTAATATTTCTATGTAGCACTGGCTATGGTGAGCCCGTAATTGAGTTTGGCTATTTACGATAATCTTGTTACTCTGATATTTGGGTCAGTTTTAAATGATGGTAGTTTCCTTCTTTTCGCACTGGTTTAAGTCATTTGTTTTCGTAACATTATCTTGGTGTCGGATATAGATGCACCATTTTCACTTGTGTCCCATTCTTCAACTACTTTTCCAAGTATCGTAATTGCTGTGGATTTTGCTTTTAATGCAGCTGATGTTGTTGGTTGCATGTTGAGTTTCATGCACAGGGCTTCAGTTGCTTCACTTTCCAATAAGTAATGAAATAGTGGCACTTCTGGATCTGTTCCAAGGACAAGACACTATTTGGTTTATTACCTCCCAGCAGGACTTTTAGCCAATTCTTACTCTGTGTATGGCTACTGCAATGTCTCTGGATAGCATTTTGCCAGGCTTGAAAGAGGAGCACCGGATGGCTTGTTCTTACAACATCGCACTCGCTCTGCCTTTGTTACTTTGACTGTGTGGCGACTTTTAATCGGAGTATTTTTATCTTAATTGGCCCCTAAATCTATGAAGAACTTTGTTTATTGTACCTGTACAACAGTTAAAGCAGTGCCAGTTTTTGCTAGTAAGTGTCTTTTCATTACCAACTATGACGATTTGACTTGGTATCCAATTTAGGGCGATTGACATTAAATGTGAGGCCATAGTACTGGGAATGATGGCAGTGGAACGGGAAAGAAAAAAGCGAGAGTAGAGACAGGAAGAGGCCTCGACATCGACCTCGATACCTGGTTGATACCTGGTTGATGGGGTTCTGGGAGTTCTTCTACTCCCCAAGCCCGGCCCGAGGCCAGGCTTGACTTGTGAGAGTTTGGTCCACTAGGCTGTTGCTTGGAGCGGCCCGCAGGCCCACATACCCACCACAGCCCGGTTGGTCCGGCACTCCTTGGAGGAATAAATCTAGTTTCCTCTTGAAGATGTCCACGGTTGTTCCGGCAATATTTCTTATGCTTGCTGGGAGGACGTTGAACAACCGCGGACCTCTGATGTTTATACAGTGTTCTCTGATTGTGCCTATGGCACCTCTGCTCTTCACTGGTTCTATTCTGCATTTTCTTCCATATCGTTCACTCCAGTACGTCGTTATTTTACTGTGCAGATTTGGTACTTGGCCCTCCAGTATCTTCCAGGTGTATATTATTTGATATCTCTCTCGTCTTCTTTCTAGTGAGTACATTTGGAGAGCTTTGAGACGATCCCAATAATTTAGGTGCTTTACCTCGTCTATGCGTGCCGTATATGTTCTCTGTATTCCCTCTATTTCAGCAATCTCTCCTGCTCTGAAGGGGGAAGTGAGTACTGAGCAGTACTCAAGACGGGACAACACAAGTGACTTGAAGAGTACAACCATTGTGATGGGATCCCTGGATTTGAAAGTTCTCGTAATCCATCCTATCATTTTTCTGGCTGTCGCAATATTTGCTTGGTTATGCTCCTTAAACGTTAGGTCGTCAGACATTATTATTCCCAAATCCTTTACATGCTGTTTTCCTACTATGGGTACATTTGATTGTATTTTGTACTCTGTATTATGTTTAAGGTCCTCATTTTTACCGTACCTGAGTACCTGGAATTTATCACTGTTAAACATCATGTTATTTTCCGATGCCCAGTCGAAAACTTTATTAATATCAGCTTGAAGTTTTTCAATGTCTTCAGCCGAGGTAATTTTCATACTGATTTTTGTGTCATCTGCAAAGGATGATACGAAGCTGTGACTTGTATTTTTGTCTATATCTGATATGAGAATAAGGAAAAGCAGCGGTGCAAGGACTGTACCCTGAGGTACAGAGCTTTTAACTGCACTTGGACTAGATTTTATATGGTTGACCGTTACTCGCCGAGTCCTGTTTGACAGAAAACCGAGTATCCAGCGTCCTACTTTACCGGTTATTCCCATTGACTTCATTTTGTGTGCTATCACGCCATGGTCACATTTATCGAAAGCCTTTGCGAAGTCCGTGTATATCACATCAGCATTCTGTTTTTCTTCTAATGCCTCAGTGACTTTGTCGTAGTGCTCAAGTAGCTGTGAGAGGCACGATCTTCCCGCTCGAAATCCATGTTGGCCTGGGTTGTGAAGGTCATTGGTCTCCATGAAATTTGTGACCTGACTCCTAATCACTCTCTCAAATACTTTTATTATGTGCGATGTTAGTGCAACTGGTCTATAATTCTTTGCCAATGCTTTGCTCCCTCCCTTGTGTAGAGGGGCTATGTCTGCTACTTTAAGTGCATCTGGTATCTCCCCCGTGTCCAAGCTCTTCCTCCACACTATACTGAGTGCCTGTGCTACCGGCACTTTGCATTTCTTTATAAATATTGAATTCCATGAGTCAGGACTGGGGCCGAGTGCATGGGCATGTTTTCAATTTCTCTTTCAAAATTTAGTGCGCTCGTGTTGATATCAGTTATATTTACAGGGGTTTGAATATCCCGCATAAAGAAATTATCTGGATCTTCCACTTTCATGTTGTTTATTGGAGTGCTAAACATATCCTCATACTGTTTTTTTAGAATTTCACTAATTTCTTTGTCATCCTCCGTGTATGAACCTTCACTTGTACGAATAGGTCCAATACTGGCAGTGGTTTTTGCTTTTGATTTCGCATATGAGAAGAAATTTTGGATTTTTCTTTATTTCCTGAATTGCTTTCTGTTCTAACTGCCTTTCTTCAGTTTCATATCAGTGTTTCAATTTCCGCTCGATTTCTTCAATCTCCCTATTTAAATTATTCCTTCTTTGACGGGAAATTCGTGTCTGCATAAGCAGTTATGTTTTTTTTTCCTGCGTTTATACTGTCGTCTGCGTTCTCTTTCTACGTTAGATCTCTTTCTGGCTTTCCTCAAGGGAACATGTTTCAGACAGACTTGATACGCTTCCGCAGTCAGTTTTTCTATTCCTTCTGTAGGACTTGTATTACTTAAAACAGTTTCCCATGGAATGTTTGTAAGTTCCCTGTTTATTATCTCCCAGTCTATCCTTTTATTATTAAAATTGAATTTACTGAATAGCCCCTCTCGCTTTATCAACGTTTTAGGTCTATTCTGAGTATTGATGGTCGTTTGCACTTCAATGAGCTTGTGATCTGAATATGTGGTATCTGATATCATAATGTCTCTGATAATGTCTTCGTTGTTCGTAAAGACCAAATCTAAAATATTTTCATTTCTCGTTGGCTCCGATATCTGCTGACTGAGTGAAAATTTGTCACAGAATCTAAGTAGTTCTCTAATCTGTGGTTGGTTAGGTCCCGATAGATTTCCTGGTATAATATTATTGTTTGCTGTTTTCCACCTGAGACTAGGCAAATTGAAGTCACCTAGGAAGATAATATCAGGTATCGGGTTCTCCAAATTATCAAGGCTATTCTCTATTTTGTTTATCTGTTCTGTGAACTCCTCAGCCGTTGCATCTGGCGGTTTGTATATTAGAATAATCACTAAATTTATTTTCTCTATTTTTAATCCCAGTACCTCTACCACCATTTGTAACGTTTAGGAGCTCCGAGCATACAAGGTCTTCCCTAATATACAGACCCACTCCTCCATGTGACCTACTTTTCCTATCACACCTGTATAGGTTATATCCTGGAATCCAGATCTCACTGTCCAACAATTCCCCTGCATGGGTTTCTGTGAAAGCTCCAAATACTGCATTTGACTCCGTGAGGAGGCCATTTATGAACTGTACTTTGTTATTTGTTCTTGTTTTTAGTCCTTGTATGTTGGCAAAGATGAATGAGGTTACTATATTAGTGATAGTTTGACTGGGAGACTTTTTCGGCAAGCCCATTATGCGTGGACATAAGTTTGTTCTGACCAGTACTGATTGTTGAAGGGCAGTTGCCTGTCGTAGTTGTAGCTCCCTTTCGGTGTGTAATTGTACCTGTAATTCTGGAGTACAAGTGGATCTGGCATCCAGTTCCATACACTCTCCATGCTCCTCCTTTTGAATTCTCTGTCGGTCTGGTATAAAAAATTTATAGAGTTTCCTCCCAATTCATTATCCTGCTTGCCACTCTTTATGTAGCGTTCCGTGCCTTTCACGTGAAAGTGTGGGCAGCTGAGGTCATAGCATTTTCTGTCCTCCAGTGAGGTTTGACATGTCAGGATGGAAAAACCTACATATTGATCCAAATCGACACTCACCTTTCCTAAGCATATTTAAACATTTTTTGGGATGTTGGTAACTGCATTCTAATCCTTTCTTATTACCAGCATATCTATGTCTGCATATGCCCTTTGCATAAAATTTGCACAAGTCTGTCCTTCTGTTCTGAATTGCTCTATCGGGAACCGTCGTAGTGTCTGTACCTATCGAGCTGTCAGTGCTGTCTGGTACACTTTCTAGTTTACTGTCATCTACATCCGGGCCTACTGAGTCAGAGTTTACAACTTCCTTAGTTTCTGCCTCGGTTTCATCCCTGACTATAGCCTCCGCCCCCGGTATAGTAGAATTGTTGTTGTTCCTTTCCCACTCCTCCTGGATGGCTGGTAGGCTTCCAATGAATGATGTTTTCCGATCATGCCTCATGTTATCTAGAAGGTTTTTTAGGATATTCCAAGCTGGCTGGTCATGTTTACACACCCAGAGCAAGTGGCCAGCTCTCAGTGCCGCAGTGTTACTCACTCCTGCGCAAGCCGAATGAAATCTAGTCTTACAGATATAACATTCAATTCCCGTTACCTTCGTCTTTAAGGAGTTGTTACATTGGCCACAAATTTGTTTATTTACTCCCATTTTGCCTTGTTTTGTTGTATATATCTATATATTTATAATATTATATGTATACCGTATATTTGTAACAATATGTATGTTTATTTGTTCTACTGTATGGTCAGTACTTATCACCCGGTCGAGGGTGAGGGTCCCAGAGGCTGTATAGTTGGCTCGTTGTTGTCCCAGGCCGCGTCTGGAGGTCCTCAGTTGCCAGTTACTTGGGTTATAACACTGATATATTAATTCGCTTGTATTACAATAAGGGATTTTCTGCTTTATTTCCGACTTGCAATAGTATTCACTTTCTCTATTACTAATTTCTCGATCCACATTCCCCTATTACACTTGTTGGAAACCAAATTTGCTAGTAAGCACACACACACACACACACACACACGGCCACACGGGACTGGGCCTATGGGCTGGGTTCTGGCACCACGAGGTGAACTCAACAAAATTCACTTGTTATTTCCTTAAAGCACAAAGTCGGACGGCAATCACTATGGTATATTATTTAATAAGTTGAGATGCACTTTATGAGTTATCTGACTGCGTTTAGTTCCTGTATCACTGAAATATCCCGAGATATATAGTGTTTTTCACAGAGCTCGTGCTCTCGTGTGCTTCCCCTCCCACACCTCAGACTCAGACGGTAAAGAGTCGGAAATAGAAGATATCTAGTGGAGAAAGCTTCCGGAATTTCACTGTCTACCGCCCTCAGGGATTTATACGACGACACACTGAAAACAGCCTGGGATGAACATTCACCTGAATTTACTTCAGGGCTACTAATACTAGTGGCCTCGGTAACGGCAGGTAGCCGTCGGCTTGTCAAAGACCCTTCTCCGCCATTTGCCCTGATCTTTTCCAGGTGTATTTTAAAACCCAGCAAAGTTCTGGCATTTGCGACTACGGCGGGTAGGCGGTTCCACGGGTTTATATCGCTATGGGTAAAAAAAAAAATCTGTCATACATTGTGGCTTTTTGAACTTTAACCCGTTGCTCCTCGTTCTTGTTGAATCTGACCTTTTCAAGAAATTGCTCAGATCGTCATCCTCTAACTTGTTCAGTATTTTAAAGATCTGTTTCGATGGTAAAGTTTTGATGAGATCCGCCCTGTCATGCCGTGTTAGCCCAGTGGCACTCATCCGTTTCTGATACGAAAGATGACTAAGCTCTGGATGATTTGGTTGCCCTCGTGTTGCACCTTCTACAGAGCAGCCATGTCTTTCTGAGGGTGAGGTCTCCATGCCTGATGCAATAATCCAGGTGGAGGCGTACCATACTTATACAAGGACTTTTTTTTTCCTTGAAGGTAAAGGTACACTTGATTATTCCCAGTGTTTGGTTCGGTTTTTTAATACCTCCCCACGTGTTAATTTTTAGTGAATGAAGATTCTCTCTCCAAGGTCCTTTATTCATCTCACCACCCCCCCCTCCCACCCCCATTGTTGGAAGGTAGAGCGTCAATTGGTAGTTGTGATTGTTTATGCCCCACCACGCAGGTCTTGCATCTATCGACATTATAAAGCATTTACCAGTAATTTGACAATTTGTGGAGTTCATGTATATCTCTTGTAAGGCCTCGATATCACTTTCACTTCCCACGTTACCATAGATCATTGTGTCATTTGCGAATATGAGAGGAGGCACGAGAGAGAGAGAGCACGAGAGAGAGCAGCACGAGAGAGAGAGAGCACAGATGAGCGAGACGAGAGAAGGAGAGACAGAAGAGAGAGCGAGAGAGACAGATAGAGTAGAGAGAGAGACGGAGAGCACGAGAGAGAGCACTAGAGAGAGAGAGAGACGAGCGAAGAGCACGAGAGAGAGAGAGCACGAGAGAGAGAGATACGATAGAGAGGCGAATAGCGAGACACGAGGGGAGAGAAGAGCACGACTGAGAGAGAGAGGAGAGAGATCGACGAGAGACAGAGAGAGAGCCGGAACGAAGAGCAGAGAGAGTATCCGATCGAGAGAGAGAGAGATAGCAACGATGAGAGAAGTAGCGAGAGAGGATAGAGAGAGTTAGAGACACTATATAGAGAGAGAGAGGCACGAGAAGAGAGCCTAGGAGAGCACGATTTGTAGAGAGAGAGAGATAGCCAGGAAGAGAGAAGAGGAGAGAGGATAGCGGGACGACACGAAGAGATAGCCCGATGTACGATAGAGCGAGCAGAGGAGCACGACGGAGAGAATGAGAGCAAGAGATAGACTGGAGAGACGGGAGAGAAGAGCACTCAGAGAGAGCGAGCACGGAGTATGAGGAGACCACGAGAGAGAGAGCACGAGGAGAGAGATGAGCCCCGAAGAGTAGAGGAGCACGATAGAGAGAGAGCACGAGAGAGGAGAGCACGCGAGAGAGGGCACGAGAGAGAGAGAGCACGAGAGGAGAGAGCACGAGAAGATAGAGAGCAGAGAGAGAGAGAGCACGAGAGAGCGAGAGCACGAGAGAGAGGAGAGCACGAGAGAGAGAGAGCACACACGACGGAGAGAGAGAGCACGAGAGTAGAGAGAGCACGATGAGAGAGAGAGCACGAGAGAGAGCGAGCGACGATAGAGAGAGGCAGCACGAGAGAGAGAGAGCACGAGAGTAGAGTAGTAGCACGAGAAGAGAGAAGAGCACTAGATAGAGAGAAGGCAAGCAGAGAGAGGAGAGCAGCACGAGAGAGAGAGAGCACGAGAGAGAGAGAGCACGAGAGAGAGAGAGCACGAGGAGAGAGGAAGCACAGAGCGAGAGAAGCTAGCACAGAGAGAGAGAAGCACGAGAGAGAGAGAAGCCAGAGCGAGAGCAAGCACGAGAGAGAGAAAGCACGAGGGAGAGAAAGCACGAGAGAGAGAAAGCCACGTAGAGAGAGAAAGCACGGAGCGATGAGAAAGCACGAGAGAGAGAAAGCACGAAGAGGAGAAGCACGAGAGAGAGAGAAGCAAGATGAGGAGCGAA
>WNGS01001312.1:67722630-67748216 GCA_020271785.1 Procambarus virginalis | reverse complement strand
TTACTACTGAACTCGCATTGAAGTCACCATGCCTGAGAGGGGACTGTTTTCTTACAAATGGATGATAGTGGGTTTTTCATTTATATTTGCCCTATGCTCAATAAGCAATCTGTGAAGACAGATTGACAAAGCTTAAATTACATTCTCTAGAAATGCGATGAAGAAATAGGGGGTGACATGATAGAGAGGTGTGACTGGACATGATAAAGGGGAATATTAATAGCCTATTAAATGTATCAACACGAGACAGAACAGGAAACAATGGGTATAAATTGGATAAGTTTTAGATTTAGGAAAAGACCCGGGTAAATACAGGTAACAGGGGCAAACTCTAAGATACGCATTAGTTCATGCTCTGTGTTGGTCCCCTTTGTTTCATATGAATGGATTTCATTCCTATAAGCAATAAACGAACCTTGGCCGGTCACAATAAATATAAAGCTTCTTGATAAGGGGAATAAATAGGACTTTCTGAATATTAATGGAACTACATTATTGACGCCTATAAATGGAGAAGAAAGGGGTTATTATTTGGGAATAGACCTACTGCACTTCATCAAATAGCGTTAGTTTATGTTTAGGTTGACAAAGTGGAAATAAATAGGAGATCCAGTAAAAGGCCTTATGCAATTTCTTATGTTGAGCATGCAATCTTATCTATAAAATGAACTTTGAATATGGGTAACATTAGGAAAATGTATTTAAATATGCTATTTCATTATACTGACTTATTCAGGGAAGATGAAGACTGGCCAGCTGATGAGGTCATTTGTTCATTAGCGATCCCTGTGCATGGGTCACCGGGGTAACAGAATTTGGGTGCGCCAGGAGCCAGCCTTTTAATCCCACCTCCCAGGCTTGATGACGTCATTGACCATTAGCGATGCCTGTGCAAGGGTCAGTGAGGTAACGCAAAACACACGAGACAGGACCTGACTATTTAATCCCCTCGAGCTAAATGGCAGAGGCCATGGAGCGACCCCTAAAAAAAATCGAGAAAACCCAGGAGCCATAGAGCGACTTGGGGGTGGAAAAAAAAAATCAAGAAAGACCAAAGGGCAATATATTCGTTGCCTCGTTGGGTTGATTGTTATACACAGTAGGCACTTCTGTAGTTTTATTGACCAAGACAGCAAGGTGTATAACTGGCCAGCCGAGGTCCACCTACTGTGAGTGTCGGGAGAACCGAGCCTGCTGGGAGCACAGCTGGTGACTGTGTCTGGCATGACGTCAGAGGCCTACTCGCCTGTGATTGGTTATGTCTCAACGGACATACAATTTGAGTATAACACCGCTCAGATACGCTACCAAGTCGACGTCCCTTGTCGACAAGCTCTGGCTAGCTATATAATTTCAATGATACTGAAAGGACCTCAGTGGCATTCAATAATGGCTTACATGTGAAATTTTCATAATAAACATTGAAAGAAGATCAGGTGTGTAAATTCATGGTAATAATGCTTTGATTCAACCAGAGTATTAAGAACATGTGTATGTCTACTTATCAGATATGAACAATACAACTCAAGGTATTGCCTAAACAAATTTATTAACATGTGTTAATGGCATGTGCTTGAAACAAGACAAAATTAAACAATTATTACATTAATGGAACAAAGTTCTGACCTAACAACCACAAATGGATTTTAAGATTAGATAATGTGGAATTTTTTTTTTTGTTAATGTACAATATATTTACAAGACCAATGTACAATATATTTACAACCTATATACAAGACCTGGACCAAGAAGACTAACATCTGCGTGATAGCAGTCAGGATTCACTGGCCTCAATGTGGTTGCTAGAACATTAATGAACTCTTATGACAAGCACTGTAAAAATACAAATGGCAGTAGACTTGACAATGGCATCTAATTTATAACACAAAGCAAAGTTGAGAAAACGTCATTATTCTATATATATATATATATATATATATATATATATATATATATATATATATATATATATATATATATATATATATATATATATATATATATATATATATATGGTAATAATAAGACATGAGGTGGCAATACTGCAAAGGAATTTTGCAAAGCAAAACAGAATAACTGCAGAGTGCACTCAATTATAAATTCTGCAGATTTCTACACCTAGCTCATCCAGAGCACTAGCCTACTCGCCTGTGATTGGTTAAGTCTCAACGGACATACAATTTGAGTATAACACATAGACCGACCCCTAAAAAACGCAAAATGGTCTGTGTATGGCATGGTTTCCACTAATGTCCACCCACAGGATGAGTGGCGCTGCCCAATAAACTCGCCCCTCTGGGCAAAATTAAAAAATTGACTAAAACGTCAAAGTGACTAAAACATCAACAAGAAACTCTAGCACGACCAAAACACCAACATCAGAGAACAAAACACCACCAACAACAAGAAACACAAACATGACCAAAAAAAAAAAAAAAAAAACTCCAGCGAGACCAAAACACCAACAGGAGACACCAGCGTGACCAAAACAACCAAGAAGAAACACAAGCGTGATCAAAATACTACAAATAACACCAGTTTAACCAAAATGCCGCCAACAATTATTTTCCTTATTATAATTACAATGTTTCCTTATTATTTTTCCATGCTAAGGCACCAGCATGATCAAAATACCTACAACAAGAAACACCAGCGTGACCAAAACAACAACAAGAAACACCAGAATGACCAAAACACCTACACCAAGAAACACCAGCGTGAGCAAACCACCAAGGACAATAAACCACCTGCATGACCAAAACAAAGCACTTTCTGGATATTTAACACAGTGTCTGGACTACAGGCCATATGACACCCTAAACATGTGGTCTAAAATACCAGCACTAAACCTGTTTGGCAGACTGTTACGGCCACTATGGACCAGTAACCGAGTTCTTTATGTTATTACGTCTTTTATTGTATCCTACCCTCAGTCGGTAGTATACTTTCAAGGACTAGTTGTAATGCAATGCATAAATAGGGGGGGGGGGTAAACCATACACTATTCCCTTCAATATATTTACACTTTCGTCATTAATAATGTATATTAGATTAAATAGATTATAGCTACACGTATATTCAATAATGTGTCTTTCACGCAGGACACTATGTTGGCAGTGTACATCAACTCCAGTGTTTCCACCGTCCAGTACCTTGTGCACCGGTACTGATAAACACTGGCGAATTCACCTTTTACGTGGGCCAGTCCACCGACACAGTATCACGAGGTGCCTACACCCCACTTTCGCTCTCACTCTCTTCACTGGCAGAGGTCTTCAGCGATCACGTCTACTGGGGTCAGAAACAACTATATACAGGGGTAGCTAACCTCTGGCAGAAGTTTCTAGCATCCTGCTAGCAGCACTTCAGGATAGGCACCTCACTGTCGTCTGTTTACTAAGCCAATCCCAGGGTACGCCGATCTCTACCAACTGCGTAATTTAGCAGCTAATACACTGCGCAGATCGGCGGCAGCTTACTCAGTCTTCTTCCAGGACCAAGCCGAGTGTATGTGGACTGGCCAAGGTAACCCTGCCTTCCTCATTACGACTGCCTCCACACGTCCCTTCTGTGGACATAAAATGTCATCAATTAGATGGACAGTACACTGGGAACACCATGAGGTAACACTCACTCACCGGGGAGTTGACATTATGCTCTGTAGCACAAAAGATGGCCTGATTGTGACGTGCCATCCACCAGAGGATATCCATGGCGACCTCTCTTGCTAACTAGGGCAGGAAACAGCAGCCATTGATCGCTGCCATGCCATCAACAGATGGCTTTGTCAGTAGTAGGGAGAACAATAGGGTCCTCTTTTTTTTAAATCTTGTGTGGGGTGCCATGGGCTCAAAGTAAAGTTTGAAAATCGCGTGTGAGGCACCGGGGATTCCAGGTCAAATATCCCCATTTAAACCCTTGGGTTTCTTTATTATTTTTACATTCCCATTTAGACTACCTGATTTCTTATAAATTTCCGCTTAGGAGTTACAGAATTCTTATGAGTTAAACTTCTAATAAATTATTTAAGAAAATCTTATGGGAGAAATTCAAAAATTTTAAGAGTTGAGATTTATGAAAAATTTTCAGAGTTCGCGTAATCATAGAAGTTTATTTACAAGTTCCCTCCGTCCCATTCCCAAATCCTTATCCTGATCCCTTCCAAGTGCTATAAAGTCGTAATGGCTTGGCGCTTTCCCTTGATAATTCCAAATTATTTACAAGTTTAAGACCGAAATTTGTATTAAAAGACCATTTTCAGATATCATTGTTATAGAAGTTTTGTTAAGGTAAATAGACATCTTAGCCATGACAGTTTTTATATCCATTTACAGCTACTTCACCTGAAAAAGACCGATTTGAAGACCAATTTTCTTCAGATTCCATTTAAGACCAAACTATGACAGACCACTTGAAGACTATTTTAGACTCCAATATGACAGACTATTTTGGACCAATTAATTTCAAAGCCCATATAAGACCGAAATGAGCTTATTTTAGACCCAAATATTGTCAGAGTCCAGTAATAAACCTAAATTATTCAGAGTCCAGTAGAAATCCGAAAATAGAGTCCATTTAAGACCAAAAATCAGTCAGAGACCAGTTTAAGCCGAAAATTTAACAGAAACCACGTTAAGATTAAGAGCAAAATTTAGCAAGTCCACTTTAGGACCAAAATTCGTCAGAGTACAATAAAAGATAAAGTCAGTCCAGTTCATGACCCAAAATTAGGCAAAGTTCATTTGAAGACCCAAATTTGACAGACCAAAATATGTCAGGGTTTTACTTACACCTACGTTCTTAAAGAGTTCATATAGAGGAAATTCAAATATTGTCAGAGTCCATTTGAAGACTCAAACATTAACAGTCCAGTTTGAGCCCAGAAATATTCAGAGACCATTTTCAGGCCAATTTTCATCAGAGACCGATTGAAGATCAAAATTTATCATACCACATTTTTGCTACTAATAGCCCAATTTCCCTAAATTTTAAAGTCACTGTATTTCAGACCTAGTAAAATCGATCCAAACAATTACCGAGCTCCAGCTCCTGTCCCCGCCTTAACCCTTTCTCGCATTTTCGTTAATACCTGTTCAATTTCCCTAAAATTTTAATAGGTCATATTTCAAACATAGTAAATCAAATCGAATCAGTAAGAAAGTTCTAGCCCCTGTTCCCGCTTTACTTTATCCCAGTAACTTCTTTACTAACAGTCAAATCCCCCTGAAATTTTAAACAGTCATATTTCAAACATAGTAAATGAATTCCATGCAGTTAACTCACTCTAGCTCCTACACCCCCCCCCCCCCGACCTTGCTTCCCTCATGTATCTTCGTTAATACCCTATTAACGTCCCTGAAATTTAAACCAGCTATATTTCAGACACTCGTCTGAAATATAGCGCTCCAGCTCTCGTCCCCTACCTTGGGTAGCTCTTGTAAATTCACCACTGTCAATCCAAATCTCCTGAGATTTAAAACCCCCAACTACATTTCAGACCCCTGTAAAATAAATCAAAAGCAAATTACCGACATCCAACTCATGTCCTCCGCTTTAGTTCAATATTTATCAAAATTAATGTAGATCAAGACGCTCTCCAGTCCATCAAAAGTAAATTTGTCCTTTAATACCCTTTTTCACCCCAGCTATGTAAATAATCACTAACATGCTAATATTGACAGTCAGATCGTACCCTACCTTCTATACCTTTTGTTTACTCAACTAAGCAATAATCTCATGGTCAAATAACACCTTACTTTTTCCCTCCCTCACCTGCTCATCCCTTACCTCCCCCACCCGTACCCCCTTACCTTTCCCCAACTCCCTTCAACCCCCTTATTTCCCCACATCCTTTACTTTCCTCCCCTTACCTTCTCATCCCTTACCTTCCCTAACTTATCCAAACCTTCAATAATCCTACTGTATTTGTATATTTTTTCTATATTCACTATGTTCTTCGCATTCTCATCCATGTTTTATGTGTTCACTCTTTGTTCTGCAAATGTTCACAGTATGGTCAGTTCATATTTTTCACCAGTTTGTGTGTTCTTTATCATATTTTCATGTTCTCTGCAAGTTCAATAGCCCCAAAGTTCACTGTTCTTTGTTATGTTTTCATTCTCATTTCATGTTTCTCTGCAACTTTTATACTCAATATTTATGTTCTCAATGTTCTTAGCATGTTCTTCGCAAGTTCGTGTTCTGTCTTTTCATGTTCATGACATGTTCCTTGTACAACTTTTATACTCAATATTCTCGTTCTCCATGTTTCAAAATGTTCTTTACAACTCCGATCTTAAACAAATCTCCACTTTATTTAGTACGAAATGTACCAAGACAAACATTTCTTGTAATTTCTTAAATAAAATTACTTGTCAACGGAAATATCCAGGTTCATCATCATTTTCTTGTAAATTTAAACAAATTATTCATCAGAAAAATAACCATGTTCATGTTTTCTAGTCGTTTCCTAACTAAATTTATTCGTCAATCAACTGAAAATAGCCACGTTCATCGTCTTGTCAAGTGTAGCTTCGTTCAATACTTTCTTAACAGAATACTTCTTACAGTAAAAAATAGGCAAAGGGCATCTTTCAACATTGTTCTTAACTAAAATTATACTTCGTGGAGGTTATCTTGAGGTTATCTTGAGACGATTTCGGGGCTTTAGTGTCCCCGCGGCCCGGTCCTAGACCAGACCTCCACCCCCAGGAAGCAGCTCGTGACAGCTGACTAACACCCAGGTACCTATTTCACTGCTAGGTAACAGGGGCATAGGGTAAAAGAATCTCTGCCCATTGTTTCTCGCCGGCGCCTGAGATCGAACCCGGGACCACAAGTTCAGTGTGCTGTCCGCTCTGTCGACCGGCTCCCCTAAGTGAGTGAGTGAAGTAAGAAAAAAAGTCAAGGAGACATTCAAAGACATCAAAGACACCCTTCGAGACACCAAAGTTACTCTTCGATGCATCAAAAGATACAAAGACACCAAAGATACAAATGCACTCAAAGACACCAAAGACACTATTCAAGACATCAAAGACACATTCAGACACGTCAAGGACACAAAGACACTAACACATCAAAAATACTATTCATATACTCAAACGCTATTCTCAGAGCTATCAAAAAGTTATTCTCTGAGCTAACAAAATTTAATCTCAATCAAAGTTATTCTCAGAACCATCAAAAGTTAATCTCAGTTATTAAAGTTGTTCTCTAAGTCATCTTCGTTCATCAAATTTATTCTCAGAGACATCAAAAGTTATTCGCAGTGTCATCAAAATTTAATTTGTCATCAAAGCTGTTCTCTAAGACACTTTCGTTCATCAAAGAAACTCTACTCAATCCATCAGTGTTATTCACTACGACATCAAAGTTGTTCTCCAAGACATCTTCAGACAAAATATCTCTCCTAAATATAACTAGTTCAGCTTTTCATATCAAACTTTTACTTTTAAAATATATGTATCTAACCTAACCTACCCTAACTTAACTAACCTAACCCAACCACACCTACCCTATCCAAACTTAATGCAACTTACCTAACTTATCCTAACCTAACTTGCATAACCTAACCTAATTTAATGTAACTTAACCTAACTAACCTAACTTAACCTAACCTATCTAACCAATCCTACCCTAACTTAACCCAACCTAACCTAATGTAACTTAACCTAACCTATCCTAACTTAACGTATATTACCGACTTAATCTAACTTGCATAACCTAACCTATCCTAACTTAATGTATCATACCTAACCTAGCCTAACCTATTTTAACTAACCTATCATAACCTAACTCAACCTAACTTATCCTAACCTAACTTTACTTGCATGACCTAACCTAACTTAATGTATCTGACCTAACCTACCATAACTTGCTTAACCTAACCTAACAACCTTTTCTAACATAACCTATCCTAACCTAACTTAACCCAACATAACTTAATGTAACAACCTAACTTACCTAACCTATCCTAAGATAACTTTCCTAACCTCCTCCACCTAATGTAACTTACCTAACAAAACTTACCCAAACTGACATAACTTGCCTAGTCCCACTCACCCAACCAGATATGACCTAACTTACGCAAATATTTATGCTTGTCTTTTTGTGTTTCGTCAATGTTTCATTTGTTCGTTTCAAGGGTTTATTTCTCAAATGGTCATTTATGCACTTAAAGATATATTTGTTAAATTTTAAGTATTTAAATAAGTATTTAATAAGTATTAAGTATTTAAAGGAGGAAAGGTTAAGTGAGAAGGTGGGTTTGGGTAAAATATAATAAAGGAGAAAACTATATCTAAGATTAGGTTAAGGATAATAAACAAAAATATGTCAAATACAAACAAGATCTGAAAGGTTAGGTTAAATCAAAATAATATGAACAAATCATATCAAACCTAATACACTAAGATCACAAGAGGTTAGGTTAAAGGGGAAAGAATAAGAACAATTATATCAGTCATAATAAATACAACATATGAACAACTTGACAAACTTTAAGTCAAAAGACAGAAAGTGCATAAACTGTCGTATCTAGTGAATATCCTTTTAACTGCTTTAATACCCTAACTTTAACAAACCTTGAAATGCATAAAAGACCATTTGAGAAATTAACCCTTGGAATGAACAAGTGAATTAGACATTTATTGTCGAAAGACAAAAAGACAAGCAGGTATATTTATGTAAGTTAGGTCATGTCTGGTTGGGTGAGTTGGACTAGGTAATTTAGGTTGTCAGTTTGGGTAAGATTTGTTAAGTTACACTAGGTGCAGGTGGGTAGGTAAGTTATCTTTGAATAAGTTAGGTAAGTTAGGTTAAATAAGTTACATTAAGTTATGTTAGGTTAGTTAAGTTAGGATAGGTTGGTTAGGTTTGGTTTGGTTTTTTTAGGATAGGTTAGTTAAATTAGGGTAGGTTAGATAAATTAAGTTAAAATAGGTTAGATTATGCAGGTTAGGTTAAGATAGGTTAGGATGGGTTAGGTTAGATTAGATTATGTTATGCTAGGTTAAGCAGGTTAGGTTAAGCAAGTTAGGTAAGATACATTAAGTTTGGATAGGTTAGGTTTTGCAAGTTACACTAGGTTAAGTTAGGGTAGGTAAGGTTATGCAAGTTACACTAGGTTAAGTTATGGTAGGCAAGATACATTAAGTTAGGGTAGGTTAGGTAAGATACATTAAGTTAGGATAACTTAGGTTAAGCAAGTTGGGTTAGGTCAAGTTGGGTTAGGTCAAGTTGGGATAGGTCAAGTTGGGATAGGTCAAGTTGGGATAGGTCAAGTTGGGATAGGTCAAGTTGGGATAGGTCAAGTTGGGATAGGTCAAGTTGGGATAGGTCAAGTTGGGATAGGTCAAGTTGGGATAGGTCAAGTTGGGATAGGTCAAGCTAGGATAGGTCAAGTTAGGATAGGTCAAGTTAGGATAGGTTAAGTTAGGATGTTAAGATACATTAAGTTAGGTTGGGTTATATTAGTTTAGTTAAGTTAGGATAGGTTAGAGAGGTTAGTTAGGATAGGTTAGCTTAGGATAGGTTAAGTTAGGCAAGGATAGGTTACATTAGGTAAGGATAGGTTACGTTAGGTTAGGATAGGATACGTTAAGTTGGGATAGATTGAATAGGTCACATTAAGTTAGGTTGGGATGTGTTAAGTTTGTTAAGTTAGAATAGGTTAGATATGTTCAGTTATGTTCAGTTAGGTTAGTTATGTTAGGATAGGTTAGCTTAGGATGGGTTAAGTTAGGATAGGATAGGTCAAGTTAGGATAGGTTAGCTTAGGATGGGTCAAGTTAGGATAGGTCAAGTTATTATAGGTCGTTAGGATAGATAAGTCAAAGTTACGATAGGTTAGGATAGTTTATTTAGGTTAGGTCATGCAGGTTAGGTTAAGTTAGGTAAGATACATTAAGTTACGACAGTTTAGGGTAGGTTAAGTTAGGTTAAATATATATATTTTAAAATAAGTGCAAGTTTGATATGAAAAGCTGAACTAATTACATTTAGGAGTTATATTTTATGCCTCAAGATGTCTTAGAGAACAACATTGTTGTCGTAGTGAAGAACACTAATGGATGAAGGCGTTTCTTTTATGAACGAAGGTGTCTGAGAACAGCTTTGATGACAGATTAACTTGTGCTGACACTGAGAATAACTTTGATGACTGACATTAACTTTTGTTAGCTCTGAGAATAACTTTTTGACAGCTCTGAGAATAACTTTTGAGTACATGAATAGTATTTTTGATGTGTTTGAGTGTGTCATTTATGTCTGATTGATGTCTCGAAGAATGTCTCTGATGTCTTGGAGACATCAAAAACATTCTACGAGTGTTTCATTGATGTCCGAGTGTGTCTGATGTCTTGAGGAGTAACTTTGATGTCTCTCGAGTGTCATTGATGTTTTTGAGTTTGTCATTGACGTCTTTCAGAGTGTCTTTGAGTGCATTATTAATGTGGTTGAGTCTTTTGATGTATCGAAGAGTAACTTCGGTGTCTCTAAGTTTTTCTTTGATGTCTCAAAGTATGTCTTTGATGTCTGAGTGTCTCCTTGACTTTCTTTTCTTACTACACGAAGTATATTTTTAGTTAAGAACAGTGTTGAAAGATACCCTTTGCCTATTTTCTACTCTTTTCTACTCTGTAATTTCTAGTTAAGAAATTACAAGATATGTTTGTTCTGGTACATTTCGTACTGAATAAAGTGCAGATTTGTTTAAGAACAGTGTTGTGAAAAACAGTGTTGTGAAGAACATTGAGACAGAACAAGAATATTGAGTATAAAAGTTGTACAAGGAACATGATGAACATGAAAAGAACACAGAACATGAACTTGTAAAGAACATGCCAAGAACATTGAGAACATGAATATTGAATATAAAAGTTGTACAGAGAATACGAGATGAGAATGAAAACATGACAAGGAACACGGTGAACTTTGGGGGCATATGAAGTTGCAGAGAACATGAAAATATGATAATGAACAAAATATAATTAGATTGTGCAGAGAACGTTATGGATATAAAAACAGTCACGGCTAAGATGTCTATTTTTCTTAATAAAACTTACATAACAGTATTATCTGAAAATGGTCTTTTTTTAATAATTTCGGTCTAAAACTCGTAAATAAACTCCTATGATTGCACGATCTCTGAAATATTTTCATAAAACTAAACTCTGAAAAATTTTGAGTTTCTTCTGTAAGATATTCTTAAACTTCTAAGAAATTATTTTCCTCATAAGAATTCTGTAACTCCAAATCGGAAATTTGTAAGGAAACCCAGCATTCTAAATGGAAATGGAAAAATTATAAGGAAACCCGAGAGTCTAAACGGGATATTTGACCTGGAACCCCTGGCACCCTACACGCGATTTTAACAAATAAAAAATCGTGTGCGAGGCGCTCTCCCTACTACTGTTGTCCATGTAGCGTCCAATATCAGGGGAGCTTAGGTGCTCACCCATAGATGGCGCCGAAATCGCCTCTCCATACTCCAATGAAGGAGGCTATACTGTAACACCTCACCCACCAAGAAGAATTTGGTTTGGGTTCTAGAAAGAAAATAAACTAATTTAGTATGCTGAAATACAACCAATTAGACTTGTGTCGATAATGGATCAATGCTGAGAAGTCCTGCTTGAAGACCCACACCAGTAGGGGTGTCTGGCACGGAGTGTATTCAAAGATCATTGGATGTGAACTCCAATGATCTGACTGATGTTCCTGTCGGGAGCAAAGTCACCTTATGCATCTTGGGTAATATTAATATAGAGATTCTGCAGGAGATCGAAACACTGGGGGTGAACCGACAACATCGCCCTGAACCATGGTACCACTGGTGGCTGCATGCAGAGGTTTCTTGCACTGATCTGGCGGTCCCTCAGGGAGACAGGAATCTGGAATACAGGAGACTAATGATTTTGGGTAACAGATACAGCCTGGAAATACGTACTTACGGCATGACCGATGATTAGGTCCGGGCGTATTCCCACAGTGCCTGTCTGTACCTTAACGAGGAGTGCGTTCGTTCTTCCAACGTCAGGTCGACAAACGTTCCGTATAATGTTGATTCGAGGTCCACCAGTTATACTGGGGGGTGTCATCCTGTCGGGAACGGTCACTCGTTAAAACATTTTATATTAGCAAAATCCTCAATCACCTCTCCGTCCCTTCTTCCATCCACAACACTCATGAGGCGAATATCCTGTCACTGATATCGCTCCACGATGCTCACAGGAGCTATCATCTGCTGGTCCGTCCACTGATCTTTGGTCACTCCTTAGGGCAAACACGATGAAGATACAAAATACCGTTAAGAAACATTTGGCTAAACAAGGCTAAACTGTCACAAGCCTGCAATGTCCGTAACGTCCATAACTAGCTGTTTTCATTAGCCTGCTTTGGAACACAGAGGGCACGAGAACCTGTGCACATACCTCTGCGCATCCCGTCTGAGGAGTCCTTGGCCGGTTCAGAGAACACCGTACCTTGCCCTACCGCAAATACCGATTACCTGCCATGGCTCCAGCCTCTGGGGTATCTTTAGGTACTTGCACGCGAGGTTCATCCTCTGGCTCAGTCATCCTGGTCACTAACCCAATGCTTCTGTTCGTGCATGGAGTCAGGAGAATCTGTTGGAGTGCTTTCAATAATCTGTTGGGTAGATGTAGGGTTAAACAAATCATGTAGTTTCAACTCTGTGTGTACCTGGGATCTGATCTGTGCTGCTACTACAGTGTTACTATTTCTCCAACTAGGTCGTCACCAATCGTTGGATGGTTATTATCAAAACCCGTCGCCAAGTCGTTGGCTAGCATTACCTCTATCCCATCTATAGGAAGGGTATCAACTACTACAAAGGCACATGTGCTGCTGAAATAGGAGGATTCCAAGTGTACTTGCACTAAGGGGGCAACGTACCGCGTCGAGGGAAACCCATCTAGAATAACACTGTTTCCCATCAGTACACACTCCCTCGGGTAACGAGTTTCTCACGATCAGAGACTGGGCTACTCCACTATCTCTGAGCACTACCACAGACCTACCAGTCTGATCACTCGACACATACCTGCTAGAAATGTACGGGACAAACAATCCTGGCTTCTCTCCATTCCTACTGAGAAGCCGGGTGTTTACTGGTGAGATCACACAATTCACCAGCATTACCTCCCTATGCAGGTCGTTACCTCACCTGCTCCGACATTTAGCAGCAATGTGCCCCCTCTGCCCGCAGGTCCAACACGCTAGGTTCTTCCTAGGACTAAGTCGTTTTGGACTGTTAGGACTAGTCCTCCGTGGGCTAACTGGGAGGCGTCTTCAAAGCACTTTGTGGGATGGGTCTTTCCTCTTCCGGTTAACGTGTCAAAATAGTCTTGGGTAGCTTTTCTGAACATACCTGGTAGAGAGCTGATGCGTCAGAATATAT
The DNA here is from genome assembly GCA_020271785.1 of Procambarus virginalis. Taxonomy (NCBI): domain Eukaryota; kingdom Metazoa; phylum Arthropoda; class Malacostraca; order Decapoda; family Cambaridae; genus Procambarus; species Procambarus virginalis. The sequence continues at coordinate 67,734,793 of WNGS01001312.1, read as the reverse complement.
TCTACGGCCATTGTTGTCGCAGCACCCAAGGTCTACGTGTTTCTCCCCCAAGTACGTCCTCATATCACTGGATAAACCTTCTTTGAAGTCTTCTAACAGGACGAGTTGTTCCAATTTTTCTTTTGTCTCCACTTTCCGAGATACGCATTATTCGTGAAACAGCCGCTCTTTAATACATGCAAACTTCATAAAGGTATGCTCTGACGTCTTCTTAAGGTTGCAAAACTTCTGCTTGTATGTTTCAGGCACCAACTGGTAAGCCATCAGCACCACCTTCTTGACTGCGTCGGTATTACTCGTCACCTACTGACAGTGTGGAGTACGCAGTTTGGGCCTTTCCAGTCAGGACGGACTGGATTATAATGGCCCACTTGTCTCTTGGCCACTTCAATGATGCAGCTACCTTCTGGAAAGCAGCAAAGAGTTGTGACACCTTCGTCTTGTTGAATTTCCTATTCCCTCAGGGTGATGATTCACCCTGAGAGATCGACAGAGAGCGGAGAAGACACCTGAAGGAAGAGAGTAGTAGTGCTCAGAACACTACCCTGGGTCACACCTTCGTATTGTGAAAAGAGCCAGATAGAGAGGCACCAAGGCGCACCCGAAAGGAACGACGAGAGAGGAAGCTGCGGAGAAAGAGAGGGAGATGACCACGAAGGCCAAAAGAATGAAGCTGGGATAGAATATGATATCGCCAAGTGGTGTCGTAAGCCTTTTCCAGGTCAAAAAAGACGGCAAAACGGAGGTACTCGCAGCAAAAGCAGTACGAATATAGACCTCCAAGTTCACCAGGACATCTGTCGTGCTGCAGCACTTGCGGAAACCAAATTGAGAAGGGGAGAGGAGGTGATGGTGTTCCAGGAACCACATCAGACGAACGTTAACCATACGTTCAAAGAGTTTGCAGACAACTTGTGAGGGCAATAGGGCGAAAGTCCTTAGGGGAAGTTCCCAGAGACCCAGGTTTGCGAACAGGGAGAACAACGGCATCGAGCCAGTCCTCAGGGACTGACGACGACTCTCGGATCCGATTATTCAGACTTGGTAAATACTGAGACGTGCACGGAGGGAGATGGCGAAGCATCTCATAACGAATACCACCGGAGCCCGCCGCCGTCGAACCGCAGAGGGCCAGGGCAGAACGAAGTTCAGAGAGAGAAAGGGGATCGTTATAGGAAAGTCGAAGACGAGTGCAGAAATCGAAAGGACGAGACTCAAGGACAGGTTTACGAAGAAGGAAAGATCGGAGAAGATGAAGACCAGAGCTAACAGAAGAAAAGTGGGAACCCAGTTCGGTAGCGACCTGCAACGGATCCGCCACAAGAGTACCACAGAGGTGAAGGACCGGGGAAACATCGGGAACGAACTTACCCGCTATCTTGCGGACACGCTTGCATATCTGTGGCAGGGGAGTTTCGGGCGTAATTGTGGAGACATAAGAAGCCCAACATTCATGTTTAGCCGTACAGATCCGCACTCGCTTTCCGAAAGAAAAGAAAAGAATCGGTCGTCTGCCGACGGCGGTGCCTCTTCCAGGCTGCACGCTTACAGCGGACAGCCCGAGCACAGTCTGCATTCCACTTCCGAGGACCCCGAGAGGAAGAGCGAGGAATAGAGCGGAGGGCAGCGTCGAAGACAGTGTCATGAAAAAGGAGGAGAGCGCGAGGGAGAGACAGAAGGGAGAGGTCAGAGAGAGCAGCACTGAGGGTAAATAGGTTCCAGTCCGCTTTAGCAAACTGCCACCTAGGGAAAGAGAGGGAAGGGCGAAAAGAGAAAAAGGAAACAAGGATGGGGAAATGATCACTGCCATGGAGGTCATCAAGAACCTGCCACGTGAAATCTAAGTAAAGAGAAGAAGAGCAGAGAGAAAGATCAAGACAGGAAAGGGTGCGAGTCCGAGAGTCCAAATGAGTGGGCTCACCAGAATTCAGAGGAGACAGGGAAGAAGAGAGGAGAAACGGCTCAAGAAGGCGACCTCGGGTATTCGTCAGAACATCACCCCAAAGAGAATGACGACAATTTAAATCGCCCAGCAGGAGCACAGGCTCCGGCAAGGAGTCCAGGTGGTGTTTCAAATCAGGAAGAGAAAGCGGGACACTCGGGGGAAGATAAATGGAACAAACTGTGTACCATTTCCCTACAAAGATACGAGCAGCAGAACAATAGAGAGGCGAAGGAAAAAGTAAAGGAACAAAGGGAACATCAGCACGAATCAAGAGAGCAGAAGAATTAGGAGCCCCAGCAACGGCTGGGGGGGGGGGAGAGAAAGGCATAGCCACGAAAACGACCAGGACGAGCACCAAGTATCGGCTCCTGGAGACAGACACAAAGGGGAAAAAACCGTGAAATCAGATGTTGGAGTTTGAGGAAATTGGCGTAATAACCTCGAACGTTCCATTGAAGAATAGACATCGATGAGAAGAGAAAGGACAACAACAGAGAACAAGGAAGAAAAAGGCGAAAGAGCAACATAGCACGTTAAAGAATATCAGGGTCGGGATCAGGGTCAGCAAAGTCAGGGTTAGGGGGCATGGGTAAACTGAGCAAAGACGGAAGGAAGCAGGCGGGAAAACGGACCAGAGATGGGCGAGCGGGGTCCGGAGGAGGAGAAGGATGAGGAGGAGACAACGGAGAGGAGCAGTCAAGGACAGCATCAGGAAGAGGGGGAGTAGAAAGAGGGGAGCGCACCTCAGCAAGGGCAGCAACCGAAAGGGAAGCAGGGGCCAAAGAAACCTCCATTGCAGGAACAGGGGGCGCAATCACTGAAATGGGAGGGGAAGGAGCAATAGAGCCAGTAGTAGGGACCGAGGAAGAAAGCAAAGCCTTCTTACCCGCCGGGGAGAAGGAAGGAGAGGAGCTAGGCTTACGCTTCTGACTTAAAGAGACCGGTGTCACAGCAACTACGTACCGGGCAAGAAAGAGAAGACGAGCAAAGAGAAAGATCAAGAAAGGAAAAGGTGCCAGTCAGAGAGTTCAAATGCGTGGGCTCACCAGAATTCAAAAGAGACAGGGAAGAAGAGGATGAACGGCTCAAGAAGGCGACCCCGGGTGTTTGTTAGAACACCATGCCAAAAGGAATGACGACAATTAAAATCACCTAGCAGGAGCACAGGCTCCGGCAAGGAGTCCAGTAGGTGTTTCAGATCGGGAAGAGAAAGCGGGACATTCGGGGGGAGATAAATGGAACAAAAGGTGTACCATTTCCTCACAAAGAAACGAACAGCAGGACAATGGAGAGGCGAACGAAAAAGTAAGGGGACAAAGAGAATATCAGAGCGAATCAAGAGAGCAGAAGAGTTAGGAGCCCCAGCAACAGCTGGGAGCTGTTGAGATGAAGGAATAGTCACGGAAGCGACCAGGACGAGCACCAAACATCGACTCCTGGAGAGACACACAAAGGGGTGAAAACCGCAAAATCAGAAGTTGGAGTTCGAGGAAATTGGCGTAATAACCACAAACGTTCCATTGAAGAATAGACATCGACGAGAAGAGAAAGGGAAGCAACAGAGAACAACGAAGAAACAAAGGTGAAAAGGGAACACAGCACGTTAAAGAAGCGCAGGATCAGGGTCAGCGAAGTCGGGGAAGTAGGGGGCATGGGTAAACTGAGTAAAGTAGGAGGGAAGGGAGCTGGAGGACCAACCAGGAGCGGACGAGTAGGGTCCGGAGGAGAAAGAGGAGGATAACCGAGGGTCAAGGACAGCAGCAGGAGAGGCAGAAACCAGGAAATGCACCTCAGCAAGGGCACCAACCGAGAGGGAAGTGGGGGCCAAAGAGACCTCCAAAGCAGGAACAGGGGGGTGTAACCACCAAAATGGGAGGGGACGGAGCAAGGGAGTCAGAGATCCGGGGGTTATCTTGAGATGATTTTGGGGCTTTTTAGTGTCCCCTGCAGCCCTGTCCTCGACCAGGCCTCCACCCCCAGGAAACAGCCCGTGACAGCTGACTAACACCCAGGTACCTATTTTACTGCTAGGTAACAGGGGCATAGAGTGAAAGAAACTCTGCCCATTGTTTCTCGTCGGCGCCTGGGATCGAACCCAGGACCACAGGATCACAAGTTCAGCGTGCTGTACGCTCGGCCGATCGGCTCCCTGCTGGAGGTAGGAAGGAGAGGAGCCAGGCTTACGCTTTTGACTCGGAGACAGGCATCCCAGCAATTACGTAATGGTCAACGGATTCTAGCGTCTCAACAGGAGAAGCAGAATGAGAGCAGAATACACGACGGTTGTTGGGAGAGCGATGGACATCAGCCCATACAGACAGGCGGGGTGGAGAGCCAATAGACAGAGGAGAAGGATGGGAAGGAGGATCGGAGGGAGACGAAGACACAGGAGACATGACAGACCGGGCAGAAAGAAAGGGAACCCCAGAAAGAGGACTAGGAGGTGGACCCTTCGGGACAGAACTCAAAGGAACAGAGGAGAGGGGCTGTGGGCGTGTCAGGGTCCAAGGCCTGGAAACGGTTTTGAGTGAGGAAGGTGGGAAGGACGGGTAGAGGAAGAGCGCAACATACGAGCATAAGAGACGTTAGCACGAGTTGGGAGATGTCTAACTTGGCTCCTCGCCTCAGGAAACGACAAACGCTCCTGGTGCTTCAAGTTGAGGATGGCTGCCTCAAGCTTACAATGTATACACGCCCAAGTGAAGGTAGGGTGGGCCTCACCTTAATTGAGTCAGCGAACATGGGAAAAAGCGCACTCCGACTTAGAGTGACCTTCGCCCTTGAATAGAGAACATACTTGATGACCTAGCAAACCCAGCTCCAGATATTATCTTCCTTGGAGATTTCAATTTACCGAGTCTAAGATGGAGAATGGAGAATGGCAAACACAAATATCATAGCAGGGAATGACCCGGGAAATAACCAGCCACAGGTCAGAGAACTTTTGAGATTCTGTGACAAATTCTCGCTCAATCAACAGATTACAGAACCAACTAGGAACGAAAACACACTAGACTTGTTATTCACAAACAATGATGAACTAATCAGAGACATAACAATCTCAGATACTTCATACTCAGACCATAAGCTCATTGAAGTGCGAACTAGCATAAATAACGGTAGTAGATCTAAGAGACCCAACAAGCGAGAAGGAATATTCAATCAATTCAATTTCAACAATAAGAGGATTGACTGGGAAAAAATAAATGTAGACCTTTCAACCATTCAATGGGAGACGGTCTTAAGCGACAAAACTCCCACACAGGGAATAGCTCAACTGACAGCCGAAGCTTACAAGGTCTGCTTGAAGCACGTGCCGGTGAGAAGGGGCAGAAAGAGGAACACTCTAGAAAGAGAACGCAGACGATTGTACAGGAGAAGGAAAAAAATTACGGAAATGCTTCGACAGACACAACTATCACAAGCAAGGAAAATAAGCCTAAGCAGGGAGATCGAAGAAATCGAACAAACGTTGAAGCGATCATATGAGTCTGAGGAAATGGAATTGGAACAGAGAGCTATACAAGAGATAAGGAAAAATCCGAAATATTTTTTCACATACGCTAAATCAAAATCCAAAACCTCGACCAGTATTGGACCGTTAATTACAAATGAAGGTACGTACACAGAGGACAACAAAGAGATTAGTGAAATTCTAAGAAGCCAGTATGAGGCTATGTTTAGCACACCAATTAACAACATGAAAGTTGATGACCCAGACAGCTTCTTTATGAATGACATTCAAGCTGCAGATAATATAACGGATATTACCACAAACTCGGAAGACTTTGAAAGAGAAATTGACAATATGCCCATGCACTCAGCCCCTGGGCCTGACTCATGGAATTCAATATTCATAAAGAAATGTAAAGTACCAGTAGCGAGAGCACTCAGCGTAATATGGAGAAAGAGCCTGGATACAGGGGAGATACCAGCAGCACTTAAATCTGCAGATATAGCTCCGTTGCACAAGGGGGGGAGTAAAGCCTTGGCAAAAAATTATAGGCCAGTTGCACTAACATCACACATAATAAAAGTGTTTGAAAGAGTGATTAGGAATCAAATTTCTAGTTTTATGGAAAACAATGAATTGCACAATCCAGGACAACATGGATTTAGAGCGGGAAGATCCTGTCTGTCACAGTTACTCAACCACTATGACAAAATCACAGAAGCCCTAGAAGAAAAGCAAAATGCAGATGTTGTATACACAGACTTTGCAAAGGCTTTCGACAAATGTGACCATGGGGTGATAGCTCACAAAATGAGGTCAATGGGAATAACTGGAAAAGTAGGACGCTGGATACTCAATTTCCTGTCGAACAGAACACAAAGAGTAACAGTCAATCAGATAAAATCGAGTCCAAGCGATGTTAAAAGCTCTGTACCTCAAGGTACAGTCCTTGCACCGCTACTGTTCCTTATTCTCATATCTGATATAGACAAAAATACACGTCACAGCTTCGTGTCATCCTTCGCAGATGACACAAAAATCAGCATGAAAATTACCTCTGCTGAAGACATTGAAAAACTACAAACAGATGTCAACAAAGTTTTCGATTGGGCAGCAGAAAATAATATGATGTTTAACAGTGATAAATTTCAGGTACTCAGGTACGGCAAAAATGAGGATCTGAAACATAATACAGGGTACAAAACACAATCAAATCTTCCCATAGTAGAAAAACAGCATGTCAAGGATTGGGAATAATGATGTCCGACGATCTAACGTTTAGGGAGCATAACCAAGCAAATATCGCATCAGCCAGAAAAATGATCGGATGGATTACGAGAACTTTCAAATCCAGGGATCCCATCACAATGGTTGTACTCTTCAAGTCACTTGTGTTGTCCCGTCTCGAATACTGCTCAGTACTCACTTCCCCCTTCAGAGCAGGAGAGATTGCTGAAATAGAGGGAATACAGAGAACATATACGGCACGCATAGACGAGATAAAACACCTAAATTATTGGGATCGTCTCAAAGCTCTCCAAATGTACTCTCTAGAAAGGAGACGAGAGAGATACCAAATAATATACACGTGGAAAATACTGGAGGGCCAGGTCCCAAATCTACACAGTAAAATAACAACGTACTGGAGTGAACGATATGGAAGAAAATGCAAGATTGAACCAGTGAAGAGCAGAGGTGCCATAGGCACAATCAGAGAACACTGTATAAACATCAGAGGTCCGCGGTTGTTCAACGTCCTCCCAGCGACTATAAGAAATATTGCCGGAACAACCGTGGACATCTTCAAGAGAAAACTGGACTGTTTCCTAAGAGAAGTCCCGGATCAGCCGGGCTGTGGTGGGTATGTGGCTCTGCGGGCCGCTCCAAGCAACAGCCTGGTGGACCAAACTCTCACAAGTCGAGCCTGGCCTCGGGCCGGGCTTGGGGAGTAGAAGAACTCCCAGAACCCCATCAACCAGGTATCAACCAGGTATCAACCAGCCCCCCACACAAAGGACAGAGAGAGAGAGAGTACTGGAGCAGCGGAGGACTCCAAGCCCAAACAAGCTCAGATCGGCGACAGGAGGTCAAAGGGCTGTGAGAGACAGCTGCTCTCGACGACGGCTGGGCGTGAGCGCTCTTCAGTTCTATATACACAAATTTCATTTATAAAGTTTTATTAAACAAGAGAGATTTTATACAAAATTTGAGAATATCCCGAGTTACTTTATAATTTATTGAAAGACTTTAGTTTTGTTTTATTAGTTTTATAAAATTGTAATATCAATATAGCTATAGGTTAAGTACTAATTGTAATTAAGAAGCAATAAATGCTATTTACATGCTTGTCCTCTTACACTCCCAGGGTTAGGCAATGTCGTGGTTTTCTATGCAGCTTTTCAATTAATCTCTAACATGTCACAATATTTTTGTGCGATGCTGGCGATAAAGTGTATTTATGTACTATGCCGATAGTCAGGATTGTACTCATTACATTTAGTATTATAACGAACTGTCTATTCGGAGGATGGACTCAGAACAGATCGTCAGATAGTGTTTACAAACATGAATGAAAAGGAAACAATTCTTGCAAGGAAAAGCCTTCTGTACCAATGTGGGAGGTTACAGGAAAGTATTCCTCAAGAGGGACATGATGAGGGAAGCGGTAGTAAAGGCAGCAGAAGCGAGGAGGAAACAGAGGGGCAGAGGAGAGAACCAGGGAACCACAGACCCCAACTCAACTGCCCTGGAGGGAAGTGGGGTACGCCCAACCTGCACCCCAGCAACCCCAGAGGAGAGGACAACATCCCCATCTTCCTCCCCATAGAAATCCCCCTACACTGAACCCTCCCTGCCCTCATTCCAAGGCCCAGTCTACCCTCCCATACCCTTCCCTTCTCCCCCAATACACTCCCTGTACCCCCTTCCCCATCACGCCTTACCTTCCTTGTCTCCTTTCACCCCATTCCCTTCCTGTCTCCTTTCACCCCATTCCTTTCCTGTCCCCTTTCACCCCATACCCTTCCTGTCTCCTTTCACCCCATTCCCTCCCTGTCCCCTCCCGTCACCTCATACCCTCCCGGGCTCACATCACCCCATTCCATCCTTAGCGCCCCATCCTCCCTCACCCAACATCCTCCCTGTACATCCGCATCCTCTCACCTCATACTCTGTCCCCCCTTTCCTTGACCCTCCCCCCCCTCACCCTAGCATCTGATAATACCCTGTTAACCATCTCACAAGCACCCTCCCAACCACTATTCTCCCTGCCATCTCACCCCCAGACTCCACTGCAATCCCCAACCCAAGGCCTCCCTCCCCTTCCACCACATGCCCCCTGTGCTCCCCCATTCCATGCCCTAAGTGACCCCCAACACCAGACCCCTTCAGCCACACCACCCCAGACTATCCCAGCCCCCAGGTACCATCTCCTCCAACTCCCCCCCCCCTACACCCCAGGTCCCCCGTTCCTAGGCTCAACCTCCCCTCAGGTACCCATTGTCCCTCCAGCTCCAAGGGAATAAACAGAAACTGAGAATGGACAAAAGAGTGTCAGCTTTAAGGTAATGTACTCTAACATAATTGGAATCACAAGCAAAGCAAGTGAACTTGGGGAAAGAGCACAAGAAGTGAACCCGGTTGTAATTGGACTAAGAAACAACACTCAGGAATAATAACAAAAGCGGTGCGTCTCCAGAACTACACTGTAATAAGGAGAGAGGGGGAAGGAAGGGGGAGGAGGCGGAATGGCCTTACTGATGAGAAAGGAATGGAGTTTCGAGGAAATGATTATTCCCGACTGTGAGGAGTTCAGAGACTTCATAACAGGAACCATGACGATGGGAGGACCAAGAGTAGTAGTAACAGTGATATATTATACAACATCCAGGCAAGAGTATGACAGGAAAAACAAGGCGGTTAACACTATAATTGAGAGAGCAGCTGCTGCTGCCAGTAGGAATCGAACCCATCTGCTCATCATGGGGGACTTCAATCACGTAAGGATAGACTGGGGAAACAAGGAACAGCATGGAGGTGAGGAAACATGGGGAGCTAAACTACTGGGAGTGGCGACAAAGAACTTTTTAAGTCAGCATGTTAGGGATGCCACAAGAATTAGAGGCAACGATGAACCAGTGAAACTCGTCCTAGTATTTACTCTGAACGACTCAGACATTAGGGAAATCTGTTTCGAAGCCCCAGTGGGAATGAGTGATCACAGTGTATATTTGAGTATCTGGTCGAAGTAGGATTAAGGTTCACAAAGAAAAGCCCAGAACACAATAGGCTGGCATTTCGGAGGGGAAACTATGAGGAGATAAAATTTCTAACAGATGTAGTGTGGGAAACAGAACTCGGAGGAAAGACGGCCCAAGACATTGACTACATCACGTAGAAGTGTAAGGAGGCAACAGACAAGTTCGTCCCAGTCCAAAAGGAAAAAACGAAATAGAGACAAGAAACCCATGGTTTAATCAGAGATGTAAGATGGCAAAGCAACGAAGTACAAGGGTATGGAGAAACTAAAGTAATAACATTACAGGAGAGATCAGAGAAAGATACCACAGTGACAGGAATGAGTACGTCTGGGTGAGAAGAGAGCGACAATATGAAAATGACATGGCAAGCAAGACAGACAACCTAAATTTCTTCACAGCCACATCCGGAGAAAAACAAAGGTGAAGGAACAAATAATTAAATTTAGGGTAGGGGCAGACAGATTCACTACAAACGACAAGGAGGTGTGTGAAGAACTCTAGAAGAGATTCTAGGAGGTCTTCACAGTAGAGCAAGGAGAAGTCCCAGAGATATGAGAGGGGAATATCAAACCAGACACCTCTAGAGGTGTTTGTGCTTACAAGGGGGGAGGTGAGGAAGTGTCTGCTAGAATTGGATGTGACAAAGGCTATAGGCCCGGATGAAATCTCAACATGGTTATTAAAGGAAGGAGCAGAAGCTCTGTGCGTCACTCTCCATGGTGTACAACAAATCACTGGTAACAGGTGAACTGCCAAGAATTTGGAAGATGACCAATGTAGTCCCAATATACAAGAAGGGGTGATCGGCAGGTGGCACTGAACTACAGGCCAGTGTCCCTAACTTGCATATCATTTAAGATGGATAAGATTGTGCGAAAAAACTAGTGGAACATCTGGAACGAAAGAACTTTGTAACAGCAGCATGGGTTCAGGGATGGCAAGTCCTGCCTCACAGATTTAATTGCCTACGACCAGGCAACAAATATCAGGCAAGACAGAGAGGGCTGGGCAGACTGCATATTTTTGGATCACCAGAAAGCCTTTGACAGTACTACATGAGACTAATGTAAAAGCTGGAGATGTAGTCGGGAGTGAAAGGGAAGGTACTTCACTGGATAAGGGAGTACCTAAGCAACAGATGACAGCGAGTCACTGTTGACGGTGAGGTCTCAGATTGGCGAGGCGTCACCAGTTGAGTCCCGCAGGGTTCAGTCCTTGGACCTAAACTGTTTGATATATATAAATAATCTCCCAGAGGGTAATGACTCGTTCCTCTCATTGTTTGCTGATGATGCAAAGATTATGAGGAGGATTAAGACAGATGAAGATAGTATGAGGCTACATGATGACCTAGACAAACAATGTATGGTTTAATAAATGGCTACTAAAGTTCAACCCGAGTAAATGTAATTAAATGAAACAATGCAGTGAAAACAGGAAGCCAGACAAGATACCGAATGGAAGAAATCCTTCATGAGAGTGACAAAGATCTAGGAGTTAATACCATAACAAACCTGTCTCCTGAAGCTCACAAAAAGAATAACATCAGCGACAAACGCAAGGCTGGTTAACACCAGAACTGCCTTCAGGAACTTGTGTAAGTAATCATTCTGAACTTTGTACACCACATACGTAAGACCAATCCTGATGTATGCAGCCCCAGCATGAGCCCGTACCTTGTCAAACACAAGAAACTGGAAAAAGTTCAGGAGTATGCCACTAGACTAGATCCAGAACTAAGAGGCATGGGTTATGAGGAAAGGCTGCGAGAAATGCACCTCACGGCTCTGGAAGACAGATGAGCTCGAGGAGACATGATCACTACCTACAAAATTCTCAGAGGTATTGATAAGGTAGATAAGGATAAACTGCTTAACACGAGGGGTACGCGAACAAGGGGGTATATGTGGAAACCGAGTACCCAAATGAGCCACAGGGACGTTAGAGAAAACTTTTTCTGTCTGAATAGTTAATAAATGGAATGCATTAAGCAGTGATGTGGTGGAAGCAGACTCCATACACAGATTCAAATGTAGATATGATAGAGCCCATTATGCTTAGGAACCTGTACACCAGTTGATTGACAGTTGAGAGGCGGACCAATGAGCCAGAGCTCAACCCCCCCCACAAGCACAACTAGATACGTACACTTGCAGCTCCCTCACACACCTGCAGCTCCCTCACACACCTGCAACAGAAAGACTCTTAAGTATGTTTTAGAACAAACTAACTAGTGCATTCAACTTTACATATTTGTACTTGTATAAATATTTTAAAGGACATTTGTAGACATTCTGGAACTAGAAAAGGATTTGAATGCATCTACTAACTTATCAAAAGATATCTAAATATACTTAGGAAAAGATAATGTCACTTTGGATCAACACGTAGATTATTTTTTTTTCGTTTTATGTGGGAAACCTACCTCAATGAAAGAAAATGTTATGAACTCGGCTGCCCATACCTTCACGTGAAAGGCACTAAAGGAACGCTACATAGTGGCAA
>WNGS01001312.1:67704116-67714181 GCA_020271785.1 Procambarus virginalis | reverse complement strand
AGACACCTCTAGAGGTGTTGTGATTACAAGGGGGGAGGGGAGGTGAGGAAGTGTCTGCTAGAATTGGATGTGACAAAGGCTATAGGCCCAGATGAAATCTCAACATGGTTATTAAAGGAAGGAGCAGAAGCTCTGTGTGTCCCTCTCCATGGTGTACAACAAATCACTGGTAACAGGTGAACTGCCAAGAATTTGGAGGATGGCCAATGTAGTCTCAATATACAAGATGGGGTGATCGGCAGGAGGCACTGAACTACAGGCCAGTGTCCCTAATTTGCATATCATTTAAGGTGGATAAGATTGTGCGAAAAAAAACTAGTGAAACATGTGGAGCGAAAGAACTTTGTAACAGCAGCATTGGTTCAGGGATGGCAAGTCCTGCCTCACAGAATTAATTGCCTACGACCAGGCAACAAATATCAGGCAAGATAGAGAGGGCTGGGCAGACTCCATATTTTTGGATCACCAGAAAGCCTTTGACACAGTACTACACGAGACTAATGTAATAGCTGGAGATGCAGTCGGGAGTGAAAGGGAAGGTACTCCACTGGATAAGGGAGTACCTAAGCAACAGATGACAGCGAGTCACTGTGAAAGGTGAGGTCTCAGATTGGCGAGGCGTCACCAGTTGAGTCCCGCAGGGTTCAGTCCTTGAACCTATACTGTTTGATATATGTAAATAATCTCCCAGAGGGTAATGACTCGTTCTTCTCATTGTTTGCTGATGATGCAAAGATTATGAGAAGGATTAAGACAGATGAAGATAGTATGAGGCTACAAGATGACCTAGGCAAACTGAATGAATGGTTTAATAAATGGCTACTAAAGTTCAACCCGAGTAAATGTAATTAAATGAAACTAGGCAGTGAAAACAGGAAGTCAGACAAGATACCGAATGGGAGAAGAAGTCCTTCATGAAAGTGACAAAGATCAAGGAGTTGATATCATAACAAACCTGTCTCCTGAAGCTCACAAAAAGAATAACATCAGCGACATACGCAAGGCTGGTTAACACCAGAACTGCCTTCAGGAACCTGTGTAAGGAATCATTCTGATCTTTGTACACCACACATGTAAGACCAATCCTGAAGTATACAGCCCCAGCATGAGCCCGTACCTTGTTAAACATAAGAAACTGGAAAAAGTTCAGAAGTATGCCACTAGGCTAGATCCAGAACCAAGAGGCATGGGTTATGAGGAAAGGCTGCGAGAAATGCACCTCACGGCTCTGGAAGACAGAAGAGCTCGAGGAGACATGATCACTACCTACAAAATTCTCAGAGGTATTGATAAGGTAGATAAGGATAAACTGTTTAACACGAAGGGTACGCGAACATGGGGGGTACATGTGGAAACCGAGTACCCAAATGAGCTACAGGGACGTTAGAAAGAACTTTTTCTGTCCGAATAGTTAATAAATGGAATGCATTAAGCAGTGATGTGGTGGAGGCAGACTCCATACACAGATTCAAATGTAGATATGATAGAGCCCATTATGCTTAGGAACCTGTACACCAGTTGATTGACAGTTGAGAGGCGGGACCAATGAGTCAAAGCTCAACCCCACCCCCCCACAAGCACAACTAGATACGTACACTTGCAGCTCCCTCACACACCTTCAGCTCCCTCACACACCTGCAACAGAAAGACTCTTAAGTATGTTTTAGAACAAACTAGTGCATTCAACTTTAAAATATTTATACAAGTACAAATATGTAAAAGAAGGACATTTTTAGACATTCTGGAACTATAAAAGGATTTGAATGCAGCTACTAACTTATCAAAAGATATCTAAATATACTTAGGAGAGAGAATGTCACTTTGGATCAACACGTAGATTATTTTTTTTCGTTTTATGTGGGAAACCTCACTCAATGAAAGAAAATGTTATGAACTCGGCTGCCCATACCTTCACGTGAAAGGCACTAAAGAAACGCTACATATAGTGGCAAACAAGAAAATGGCTTTAGAGGAAAAATCACTTTATATAACCAGACAAAGAGGCTTCAAAAGGTGGAGCAAAGTGTATGTATGGAACTGGCTGAAATACATACTTGCACACCAGAGTCACATATACAATTACACTCTACAACAGAGTTACAACTGGAACAGGCAACAACTATGCCACAAACTGTACTGATCTGAACAAAACTGACATGCCCACGCATAATTGATCTGCCAGAAAAATCTTCATCCAATTACCCCAAATAGCGCAACCGCACTGGACTTTGCCAACATACAAGGAATAAAATCAAGAGCAAAAAATTTCGTTTTTAATTGGCCTCCTCACCGAGTCAAATGCAGTATTTGGAGTTCTCACAGAAACTCATGCAGGTAACTTTTGGACAGTGCACATAAGAATATAATCTATATAGATGTGATAGGGTAAATAGGTCACATGGAGGGACAGGTTTGTCCATAACAGAAGACTTTGTATGCCCTGGGCATCTTAACTACAAATGAGGTGGTAGTTAACTTTTCCTGGGAGAAAAAGATAAATATACTTATTATTCTAATATAAATATAATTATATATTATTATATGCAAACTGCCAGATGCAACGGGTGAGGAATTCACAAATTAGATAAACAAAATAGAGAATAACCTCGATAATCTGGCAAATCCAGTACCTGATATTATCTTCCTAGGTGACTTCAACCTGCACCAGTCTCAAATGCAGAATATTACACCAAGAATAAACAAGATTATTATACCAAGAAATCTATCTGGACATAACCAACCATAGTTTAGAGAACTACTTAGATTCTGTGACATTTTCACTCAACCAGCAGATGCGAGATTGTACTAGGAACGGAAATAATAGAGATCTGAACTTTATAATCAAAGAAGACAATCAGGGACATTACAATCTCAGATACAAAATACTCAGATCACAAGCTCATTGAAGTGCAAACAATAATATATGTAATAGGCTTAAAACAACGATTAAGCACGAGGGATTATTCAAATTCAATTTTAATTAAAGGATAAACTGGGAAAAGTTAAACAGGGAACTAAGAACAGTTTCCTATTGAATGTTTGTAAGTAACAAAACTCTCTCAATAGGAATACAACTGACTTCCGAAGTATATAAATTGTCAAACATGTTCCTTTGTTGAAAGCCAAAAAGAGGACCAACGTAGAAAGATAACGCAGACGGAACTACAAAAGGAAAAACATAACGGAACTTCTTAATTAAGCAGACACGTCTATCCCTACAAATAAGGAATAATTTATATAGGATGTTTGAAGAAATCTAGTACAGACTGAAGCAATCATTTATGATTAAAGGAATCCAACTAGAACAAAGTCATGCAAGTGATAAAGAAAACCCTAAATATTTCCTCACATGTGAAATAAATATTTCATCTTAAAAAAAAAACTCAATAATAGACCTATTCTTACAAGTGAAGGGTAATACACAGAGGATGACAAAGAAATTAGTTAAATCCTATGAAAGCAAAATGAGGACATGTTTAACACCCAAATAAAAGCATGGCAGTGGAAGAACCGGACAGTTTCTTTATGCGTGATATCTAAACTCCTGAAAATATAACTAATATTAACCAGAATTTTGCTGATTTTGAATGATAAATTGACATTTGTCCATGCACTCAGCCCTGGGTCAAAACTCGTTGAATTCAATATTTATAAAGAAATGAAAAGTGCCAGTAGGAAAGTGTGGAGAAAGAGCTTTGACACAGGAGATACCAGATTCGCTTAAATCAATACATCTAGCTCCCCTTCACAAGGTAACGAAGCATAGTAGGCTAAGAATTATGGACCAGTTGAAGTAACGTCCCATATAAATGTATTTAAATGAGTGATCAGGAATCAGGTCTCCAGTTTCATGGAGACCCTTGACCTCCACAACCCAGACCAACATGGATTTAGAGCGGGAATATCATGCCTCTCGCAGCTACTTGACCACTATGGCAAAATCACTGAGGCATTAAAGAAAAATGGAATTCCGATGAGGTATACACTGACTTCGAAAAAGTATTTCGTGAATGTGACCATGGAGTGTTTAGTACACAAAATGAGATTAATGGGAATATCAGGTAAAGTAGGATGGTGGATATTCAATTTTATGTGGAACAGAACAGTTTCAATCAACCAAATAAAATAAGAGTTCAAGCGCAATTAAAAGCTCTGTACCTCAGGGTACAGTCCTTGCTCCACACCTTTTCCTTATTCTCATCAGATATAGACAAAAATACATGTCACAGCTTTGTGTCATCTTTTGCAGCTGACACAAAATCAGCATGAAAATTACTTCTGTTCAAGACATTGATTAACTACAGCAGAAGTCAATAAAGTTTTCGACTGAGCAGGAGAAAATAACATGATGTTTAACAGCGATGAATTCCACGTACTCAGGTACGGTATAAATAAGGACATTGAACAAAATTCAGGACAAAAAAGACAAATCTGCTCATAGTAGGAAAGCATCATGTAAAAGATCTGGGAATAATATGTGACGACCTAACGTTTAGAGCGCATAACCAAGCAAATTTAGCATCAGCCAGAAAAATTATCGGATGTATTGTGAGAACCGTCAAATCCATGGATCCCGTCACAATCAAGACTAAACTACACACCAGAAGATGAGGAGACGATGACGATTCGGTCCGTCCTGGATCATAATCATGTCTTGATAATGGTCCAGGATGGAACATGATCCTGGACGAACCAAAACGTCGTCGTCGTCTCATCTTCTGGTGCGGGGTTTATTCTTCATATCTTCAGCCACATTGTGACTCATCGTCTGCAACCCATCACAATGGTTGTACTATTCAAAAAACTTCTGTTGTCTCGTCTTGAGTACTGCTCGATACTCTCTTCCCCTCTCAGAGCAGAAGAGATTGCTGAAATAGAGGGAATACAGACAACATATATGGCATACATAGACGTGATAAAGCACCTAAATTATTGGGATCATTTCAAAGCTCTCCAAATGTACTCCCTAGAAAGGAGACGAGTGAGGTATCAAATAATATACATGTGGGAAATACTGTTGGGCCAGGTCCTAAATCTACACATGCTGGAGTTAACGATATGGAAGGAAATGCAAAATAGCACCATTGAAGAGCTGATAGGCAGAACCAGAGAACATCAATCAGTATAATCAGAGGTCCACTGTTCAACATACTCACAGCTAGAATAAGAAATATTGCTAGAACAAACGTGGACGTCTTCAAGAGAAAATTGGATAGTTTTCTTCAAGAATTGCCATGCCAACCAGGCAGTGGTGGGTATATGGGCCTGCGGACTGCTCCAAGTAACAACCTGTTGGACCAAGTTCGAGTCAAGCCTGGCCCCGGGCCGGGCTTGGAGAGTAGAACTACTTCCAGAACCCCACCCAGGCACGGTACTAAATTTGTATTATAAACAAAAGCTCTGGATTATGTAAATACGCTTTTGTGAAGTGCAGTAGTTTGTGTGTGTGTAGTAATTATTCATGGAATAATGGCATACACAGTGGCCCTGTATGCACTGCCTGGAGATTAGGGCAGAGATTGACAGATTAATATAGCAGGTGAAACAGTAATGGTGGGTAAGGTGTCTCGCAATGATGTAAAGGTGAAGATCCATCGAGATAGCTGGCGAGTGGTGGGTAAATTTACTCAAGACGGCAAAGGACGTCAAAGAAATAAACACTGGTTAAAATGTAGAACCACTTCAGTTGAACGGGGAAGAGCATTAGCGGTAACTAACCAGAGGAGCTAAACATCACGGCAATCTAACTAAACACTTAACTAGGTGTTAATTCGCCTAATCACTAGTCAAAGACAAGACCAGTGATTTGTGACAATCTTCTCTATCACTTTGCATGGTATGCAAGTTAGTGAGACTGGCCTGTAGTTCAGTGCCTCCTGTCTGTCACCCTTCTTGAATATCGGGACAACATTAACCGTCGTCCAAGTTTTTGGCAGTTCACCTGTCGCCAGTAATTTGTTACACCATGGCTAGTGGGTGACACAGAGCTTCAGCTCCTTCCTTCAGTACCCATGGTGAGATTCCATCCGGGCCTATAGCCTTTGTCACTTCCAACTCTAGCAGATGCTTCTTCACCTCCCCACTGGTAATTACAAACTCATCTAGTGTTTGGTTAGATCTTCCCTCTCCTATCTCTGGGACTTCCCCTTTCTCTACTGTAAACACCACCTGAAATTTCTAATCTAGTTCCTCGCACACTTCCTTATCGTTTGTAGTGAATTCGTCTGCTTTTATCCGCGGTTTCATTACTTGTTCTTTCCCTGATGGATTTTCTCCTAATGTGGCTATGCAGCAATTTAGGTTGAGTCTTTGCCTTGCTTGCTATGTCATTTTCACATTGTCTTTCTGCCTCTCTTCTCACCCTGACGTATTCATTCCTGGCGCTCTGGTGTCTTTTTCTGCTCACTAGTATCCTATTATTTATGTAGTTTCTCCACGCCCTTTTATTCAGATGATGTGATGTATATCTTTGGTTGAACGAGCATGTTGATTGTCAGTCCTTACTTTGTGGTTGCTATCGTGGGGGAAGTTACTGCTTGACAGTATTTATGAGGGTGTCCAGCTGATGGACACCTTTTTTGATCAGAATAATGGCAGTACTGATAGCTTCAGCACTGCTAGATTACGGGTTACCGTTAGTTTCAGGTACTCAAAGCTCTTCTAAGGTCGTTGGTTGCTTCACATTCCAGGATATATATAATAAAATGGATTTTCTGAAATTTGTTTGGTAGAAGATGCATTCCCACTAGTTTCCTCTGTTGTAACCGACATAAGCTGTACAACCGAACTTCTATTTCCTTGTGGACTATCGGGATATTTAACCCGTCAAATTTGTTGGCCTGAAATACTATTCATTAGTAAGAACTTTTGAAACATTCAATTGCATTTTGATGAAGGAATGAAAATGCCTTCTAACCTAATTTAACTAGGGTTGAACGTAATCCTACGTTCAAAAACATATCCTCATTCCCTCTTTAGTAATGACTGGCTCTTTAAGGGACTATTACCTAGCTTCCAACCCTCCCAGTAATAGGATACGAGGTTCTGGTTTTCAACGCCAACTAGGGTTTAGTGACAAAAAGCCTTTTGTAAAAAGTAATGGATTGTTTTTACCTGTCTTGAAAATTTAGATGTTGAAGTTTAATAGTCTCGAACCTCTATTTAATTACCAGATCACTAATGTGGAAGGAAAAGTTATAATAATCCAGGTTTGATAAGCCGAGTTGTGTCCATCCAGCATAACGGCCGTCCCTCGGGGTTACTTAGCTAGCTTTCTACAACCACATTATGTGTTATCTGTTACCATATCTAGATGAACCAGACTGATAAAAGCGAGTTGGGTGCTTCACAAACTCATTTGTTTAAGATTTTTTATCTTTTTATTTATTAATTTTTTTAAGAGGCGAGTGAGAATTTTCCTGTTACATCAGTGACTTGCTATGTGATGGAAGATGAACAAAGTTCATGAGAGCTGACCCCTCTATGTCTATCGGCATAGAATCCTACACATCCACCATTTGGAAACTGCCCATCAGCAACACCTTGGATCATCAGGTTTAACAAATTCGTCAAGTTAACAGTAGGAATTGAGAATATTTAGTTTTTGGTGTGTACAGGACTGAAAATATCTACTTAAGTTAATTATCACCCTAAGATGGAGAATTTAATTAGAGACGATGAAGCTTTTTTAAAAGATTCGTCCAGTAATTTATTAGAAAGACCTGTTGAAACTTTCAGTTGTATTTTGGAATAAGAATGAAAAGACCTACATAACCTAAATTTAAATATGGTTGAAGTCCTGCATTTAAAATGCATCTCCCCCTCTTGTGAGAGTACCTACACCCCCAAGGAGAGGTGCGGGAACCATGCGTAAAAATGACAGGTTTAAAAGAAAATAAATGAAGTGAAAGCGATAGTGAAAATTAGAAAATACTTTAATTTACCGAAGGAGCAAAGATTAGCGTTGACAGCTTTAAAGCAAAGAGTGATAAAACAGGCAGGTACGGGTGGTGCAGTGATAGTGTGGGAAATTCGGTATCTACAGAAAAGAAATGTTGAGACAGGGGACACCTCGATACAAGCGGATACAGAAGCCACAAGTGGGACTTGGAAATGTACAAACCCGAAGCACAAAAATTTGGTTAAAGTTCTATCGAAACAAAAATCCAAGACCTGGAGGCAGTTGGGATTTGATCAAATCAGCAGTCAGAGAAAAACTTATCGTTTATGTAAAAAAATTCCAGCCCTATATAACCTGCCTAAGATACAAAAGTTGAAATTAACCATAGCACATGACTGCATAGGCCGGTCTTAACTGGGTGCAGGGCACCAGCCTATAGCGCCTGCAGTGCACCTATAAACTAGATGTGTAGAGTACTATTAACCCCGCTTCTACAATTACTCATAGAAAGGTTAAAAGACAACGGAATACAATCAATCAGGGACCCTATACCAAGGAAAGCAGCCCTTTTCTCTTTGGATGTTGTCTGTGTACCCGAGCATACTGCAGAGGGAAGAAGCCAGAAACGTAAGCAGAATTTTTCAACTTAATAAACAACTTCAGACTGGATCTCAAACAAACAGCAGTCCTCAGGCTTCCAATCAAGCAATTACTTGAGGAGGCAATACTTCATGTGATGAGACGCGCCCTACTAACCTTCAGACAAATCAAAGGAACAGCAATTGGTGCTTCGAGCAGTGTGGTGGTGGCTGCTGCTGCTGCTTTAGATTTAGCTACTCCGAACTAATATTTCTATGTATCACTGGCTATGGTGAGCCCGTAATTGAGTTTGGCTATTCACGATAACCTTCTTACTCTGATATTTGGGTCAGTTTTAAATGATGGTAGTTTCCTTCTTTTCGCACTGGTTTAATTCATTTGTTTTCGTAACATTATCTTGGTGTCGGATATAGATGCACCATTTTCACTAGTGTGTCCCATTCTTCAACTACTTTTCTAAGCATCGTAGTCACTGGGGATTTTGCTTTTAATGCAGCTGATCTTGTTGGTTGCATGTCGAGTTTTATGCACAGAGCTTCAGATGCTTCACTTTCCAGTAAGTAATGAAATAGTGGCACTTCTGGATCTGTTCCAAAGACAAGACACTAACTGTTTGGTTTATTACCTCCCAGCAGCACTTTTAGCCAAGTCTTACTCTGTGTATGGCTACTACAATGTCTCTGGATATCATTTTGCCAGGCTTGAAAGAGGAGCACCGAATGACTTGTTCGTACAACATCACACTCGCTCTGCCTTCTGCTACTTTGGCTGTGTGGCGACTTTTGATAGGAGTATTTTCTTAATTGGCCTCTAAATCTGCGAAGAACTTTTGTTTATTTTACCTGTAAAACGGAAAAACAGTGGCAGTTTTGCTAGCAAGTGTCTTATTACCAACTTTGACGATTTGACTTGGTATCCAATTTAGGGCGATTGACAGATTGAATGTGAGGCCATAGTACTGGGAATGATGGAGATGGAACGGGAAAGTCAAAAGAGTGAGAGTAGAGACAGGAAGAGGCCTCGACATCGATCTCGAGCAGGAAAATAGAACCTTATATCTAGTGGAGAGAGCTGCCGGAATTTCACCGACTACCGCCCTCAGGGATTTATACGACGACACACTGAAAACAACCTGGGATGAACATTCATCTGAATTTACTTGAGACTACTAATACTAGTGGCCTCGGTAACGGCAGGTAGCCGTCGGCTTGTCAAAGATCCTTCCCCGCCATTTGCCCTGATCTTTTCCAGTTGTATTTTAAAACCCAGCAAAGTTTTGGCATTACGTTTACGGATTCGGCGGGAAGGCGGTTCCATTGGTTTACAACCCTGTGGGCGAAAAAAAGCACCTCTTGTTCTCAGTCCTGCATTGTGGATTTTGAGTTTTAAATTGTTGCTCTTTGTTCATGTTGCATCTGATTTTTTGAAGAAATTGTTCAGATCGTACCCTATAACTTGTTCAGTATTATAAAAATCTGTTTCAATAGTAAGTTTTTGATGAGATAAGCCCTGTCATGCCTGGTTTTGCAGTGTCGCTGTTTCCCAGTGGCACTCAATCGTTTCCT
>WNGS01001312.1:67662708-67691515 GCA_020271785.1 Procambarus virginalis | reverse complement strand
CAGCATGTTAGGGATGCCACAAGAATGAGAGGCAACAATGAACCAGCGAAACTCTTCCTAGTATTCACTCTGAACGACTCGGACATTAGGGAAATCTGTTTCGAAGCCCCAGTGGGAATGAGTGATCACAGTGTATGTTTGAGTATCTGGTCGAAGTAGGATTAAGGTTCTCAAAGAAAAACCCAGAACACAATAGGCTGGCATTTCGGAAGGGAAACTATGAGGAGATAAAATTTCTAACAGATGTAGTGTGGGAAACAGAACTCGGAGGAAAGACGGCCCAAGACATTGACTACATCACGTAGAAGTGTAAGGAGGCAGCAGACAAGTTCGTCCCAGTCCAAAAGGAAAAAACGAAATAGAGACAAGAAACCCATGGTTTAATCAGAGATGTAAGATGGCAAAGCAACGAAGTACAAGGGCATGGAGAAACTACAGTAATAACATTACAGGTCAGATCAGAGAAAGATACCACAGTGACAGGAATGAGTACGTCTGGGTGAGAAAAGAGCGACAATATGAAAATGACATAGCAAGCAAGACAAAGACAACCTAAATTTCTGCACAGCCACATCCAGAGAAAAACAAAGGTGAAGGAACAAATAATTAAATTTAGGGTAGGGGCAGACAGATTCACTACAAACGACAAGGTGGTGTGCGAAGAACTCTAGAAGAGATTCTAGGAGGTCTTCACAGTAGAGAAAGGAGAAGTCCCAGAGATACAAGAGGGGAATATCAAACCAGACACCTTTAGAGGTGTTTGTGATTACAAGGGGGGAGGTGAGGAAGTGTCAGCTAGAATTGGATGTGACAAAGGCTATAGGCCCAGATGAAATCTCAACATGATTATTAAAGGAAGGAGCAGAAGCTCTGTGTGTCACTCTCCATGGTGTACAACAAATCACTGGTAACAGGTGAACTGCCAAGAATTTGGAAGATGGCCAATGTAGTCTCAATATACAAGATGGGGTGATCGGCAGGAGGCACTGAACTACAGGCCAGTGTCCCTAATTTGCATATCATTTAAGATGGAGAATATTGTGCGAAAAAAACTAGTGGAACATCTGGAGCGAAAGAACTTTGTAACAGCAGCATTGGTTCAGGGATGGCAAGTCCTGCCTCACAGAATTAATTGCCTACGACCAGGCAACAAATATCAGGCAAGATAGAGAGGGCTGGGCAGACTGCATATTTTTGGATCACCAGAAAGCCTTTGACACAGTACTACACGAGACTAATGTAAAAGCTGGAGATGCAGTCGGGAGTGAAAGGGAAGGTACTCCACTGGATAAGGGAGTACCTAAGCAACAGAGGACAGCGAGTCACTGTGAAAGGTGAGGTCTCAGATTGGCGAGGCGTCACCAGTTGAGTCCCGCAGGGTTCAGTCCTTGGACCTATACTGTTTGATATATGTAAATAATCTCCCAGAGGGTAATGACTCGTTCCTCTCATTGTTTGCTGATGATACAAAGATTATGAGAAGGATTAAGACAGATGAAGATAGTATGAGGCTACAAGATGACCTAGGCAAACTGAATGAATGGTTTAATAAATGGCTACTAAAGTTCATCCCGAGTAAATGTAATTAAATGAATCTAGGCAGTGAAAATAGGAAGCCAGACAAGATACCGAATGGGAGAAGAAGTCCTTCATGAAAGTGACAAAGATCTAGGAGTTGATATCATAACAAACCTGTCTCCTGAAGCTCACAAAAAGAATAACATCAGCGACATACGCAAGGCTGGTTAACACCAGAACTGCCTTCAGGAACCTGTGTAAGGAATCATTCTGAACTTTGTACACCACACATGTAAGACCAATCCTGAAGTATGCAGCCCCAGCATGAGCCCGTACCTTGTCAAACATAAGAAACTGGAAAAAGCTCAGAAGTATGCCACTAGGCTAGATCCAGAACTAAGAGGCATGGGTTATGAGGAAAGGCTGCGAGAAATGCACCTCACGGCTCTGGAAGACAGAAGAGCTCGAGGAGACATGATCACTATCTACAAAATTCTCAGAAGTATTGATAAGGTAGATAAGGATAAACTGTTTAACACGAGGGGTACGCGAACAAGGGGGTACATGTGGAAACCGAGTACCCAAATGAGCCACAGGGACGTTAGAAAGAACTTTTTCTGTCTGAATAGTTAATAAATGGAATGCATTAAGCAGTGATGTGGTGGAGGCAGACTCCATACACAGATTCAAATGTAGATATGATAGAGCCCATTATGCTTAGGAACCTGTACACCAGTTGATTGACAGTTGAGAGGCGGGACCAATGAGCCAGAGCTCAACCCCCCCCCCCACAAGCACAACTAAATACGTACACTTGCAGCTCCCTCACACACCTGCAGCTCCCTCACACACCTGCAACAGAAAGACTCTTAAGTATGTTTTAGAACAAACTAACTAGTGCATTCAACTTTAAAATATTTATACAAGTACAAATATGTAAAGGACATTTGTAGACATTCTGGAACTAGAAAAGGATTTGAATGCAGCTACTAACTTATCAAAAGATATCTAAATATACTTAGGAAAAGAGAATGTCACTTTGGATCAACACGTAGATTATTTTTTTCGTTTTATGTAGGAAACCTCACTCAATGAAAGAAAATGTTATGAACTCGGCTGCCCATACCTTCACGTGAAAGGCACTAAAGGAACGCTACATATAGTGGCAAACAAGAAAATGGCTTTAGAGGAAAGAAATCACTATATATAACCAGACAAAGAGGTTTCAAAAGGTGGAGCAAAGTGTATGTATGGAACTGGCTGAAATACCTACTTGCACACCAGAGTCACATATACAATTACACTCTACAACAGAGTTACAACTGGGACAGGCAACAACTATGCAACAATCTGTACTGATCTGAACAAAACTGACATGCCCACGCATAACTGGTCTGCCAGAAAAATCTTCATCAAATTACCCCAAAGAGCGCAACCGCACTGGTCTTTGCCAACATACAAGGACTAAAATCAAGAGCAAAAAAATTCCTTTTTAATTGGCCTCCTCACCGAGTCAAATGCAGTATTTGGAGTTCTCACAGAAACTCATGCAGGTAACTTTTGGACAGTGCACATAAGAATATAATCTATATAGATGTGATAGGGTAAATAGGTCACATGGAGGGACAGGTTTGTACATAACAGAAGACTTTGTATGCCCTGGGCATGTTAACTACAAATGAGGTGGTAGTTAACTTTTCCTGGGAGAAAAAGATAAATATACTTATTATTCTAATATAAATATAATTATATATTATATGCAAACTGCCAGATGCAACGGGTGAGGAATTCACAAATTACATTAACAAAATAGAGAATAACCTCGATAATCTGGCAAACCCAATACCTGATATTATCTTCCTAGGTGACTTCAACCTGCACAAGTCTCAAATGCAGAATATTACACCAAGAATAAACAAGAATATTATACCAAGAAATCTATCTGGACATAACCAACCATAGATTAGAGAACTACTTAGATTCTGTGACAAATTTTCACTCAACCAGCAGATGCGAGAGTGAACTAGGAACGGAAATATAGATCTGAACTTTATAATCAAAGAAGACAATCAGGGACATTACAATCTCAGATACAAAATACTCAGATCACAAGCTCATTGAAGTGCAAACAATAATATATGTAATAGGCTTAAAACAACGATTAAGCAAGAGGGATTATTCAATAAATTCAATTTTAATTAAAGGATAAACTGGGAAAAGTTGAACAGGGAACTAAGAACAGTTTCCTATTGAATGTTTGTAAGTAACAAAACTCTCTCAATAGGAATACAACTGACTTCCGAAGTATATAAATTGTCAAACATGTTCCTTTGTTGAAAGCCAAAAAGAGGACCAACGTAGAAAGATAACGCAGACGGAACTACAAAAGGAAAAACATAACGGAACTTCTTAATTAAGCAGACACGTCTATCCCTACAAATAAGGAATAATTTATACAGGATGTTTGAAGAAATCTAGTACAGACTGAAGCAATCATATATGATTAAAGGAATCCAACTAGAACAAAGTCATGCAAGTGATAAAGAAAACCCAAAATATTTCTTCACATGTGAAATAAATATTTCATCTTAAAAAAAAACTCAATAATAGACCTATTCTTACAAGTGAAGGGTA
Organism: Procambarus virginalis; assembly: GCA_020271785.1. Classification (NCBI taxonomy): domain Eukaryota; kingdom Metazoa; phylum Arthropoda; class Malacostraca; order Decapoda; family Cambaridae; genus Procambarus; species Procambarus virginalis. Next base: position 67,687,363 of record WNGS01001312.1, on the reverse strand, counting down.
ATACACAGAGGATGACAAAGAAATTAATTAAATCCTATGAAAGCAAAATGAGGACATGTTTAGCACCCAAATAAAAAGCATGGCAGTGGAAGAACCGGACAGTTTCTTTATGCGTGATATCTAAACTCCTGAAAATATAACTAATATTAACAAGAATTTTGCTGATTTTGAATGAGAAATTGACATTATGTCCATGCACTCAGCCCCGGGTCAAAACTCGTGGAATTCAATATTTAAAGAAATGAAAAGTGCCAGTAGAAAAGTGTGGAGAAAGAGCTTTGACGCAAGAGATACCAGATTCGCTTAAATCAATACATCTAGCTCCCCTTCACAAGGAAGGTAACGAAGCATAGTAGGCTAAGAATTATGGACCAGTTGTAGTAACGTCCCACATAATAAAAGTATTTCAATGAGTGATCAGGAATCAGGTCTCCAGTTTCATGGAGACCCTTGACCTCCACAACCCAGATCAACATGGATTTAGAGCGGGAATATCATGCCTCTCGCAGCTACTTGACCACTACGGCAAAATCACCGAGACATTAAAGAAAAACGGAATTTCGATTGGGTATACACTGACTTCGAAAAAGCATTTCGTTAATGTGACCATGGAGTGTTTAGTACACAAAATGAGATTAATGGGAATATCAGGTAAAGTAGGATGGTGGATATTCAATTTTATGTGGAACAGAACAGTTTCAATCAACCAAATAAAATAGAGTTCAAGCGCAATTAAAAGCTCTGTACCTCAGGGTACAATCTTTGCTCCACAGCTTTTCCTTATTCTCATCAGATAGAGACAAAAATACATGTCACAGCTTTGTGTCATCTTTTGCAGCTGACACAAAATCAGCATGAAAATTACTGCTGTTCAAGACATTGATAAACTACAGCAGAAGTCAATAAAGTTTTCGACTGAGCGAAAATAACATGATGTTTATCAGTGATGAATTCCACGTACTCAGGTACGGTAAAAATAAGGACATTGAACAAAATTCAGGATAGAAAAGACAAATCTGCTCATAGTAAGAAAGCATCATGTAAAAGATCTGGGAATAATATGTAATGACCTAACGTTTAGAGCGCATAACCATGCAAATTTAGCATCAGCCAGAAAAATTATCGGATGTATTGTGAGAACCGTCAAATCCATGGATCCCATCAAAATCAAGACTAAACCACACACCAGAAGATGAGGAGACGACGTTTCTGTCCGTCCTGGATCATAATCGTGTCTTGATAATGGTCCAGGACGGACCATGATCCTGGACGGACCAAAACGTCGTCGTCTTCCTCATCTTCTGGTGAGGGGTTTATTCTTCATATCTTCAGCCACATTGTGACTCATCGTCTGCAACCCATCACAATGGTTGTACTATTCAAATAACTTCTGTTGTCCCGTCTTGAGTACTGCTCGATACTCTCTTCCCCCCTCAGAGCAGAAGAGATTGCTGAAATAGAGGGAATACAGACAACATATATGGCATACATAGACGAGATAAAGCACCTAAATTATTGGGATCATCTTAAAGCTCTCCAAATGTACTCCCTAGAAAGGAGACGAGTGAGGTATCAAATAATGTACATGTGGGAAATACTGTTGGGCCAGGTCCCCAATCTACACATACTGGAGTTAACGATATGGAAGGAAATGCATAATAGCACTATTGAAGAGCTGATAGGCACAACCAGAGAACATCAATCAGTATAATCAGAGGTCCACTGTTCAACATACTCACAGCGAGAATAAGAAATATTGCTAGAAAAAACGTGGACGTCTTCAAGAGAAAATTGGATAGTTTTATTCAAGAATTGCCATGCCAACTAGGCAGTAGTGGGTATGTGGGCCTGCGGGCCGCTACAAGTAACAGCCTGTTGGACCAAGTTCTCGAGTCAAGCCTGGCCCCGGGCAGGGCTTGGAGAGTAGAAGAACTTCCAGAACCCCACCCAGGCACGGTACTAAATTTGTAATATAAACAACAGCTCAGGATTATGTAAATACGCTTTTGTGAAATGTAGAAGTTTGTGTGTGCAGTAATTATTCATGGAATAATGGCATACACAGTGGCTCAGTATGCACTGCATGGAGATTAGGGTAGAGATTGACAGGTTAATGTAGCAGGTGAAACAGTAATGGTGGGTAAGGTGTCTCGCAAGGATGTAAAGGAGAAGATCAATCGAGATAGCTGGCGAGTGGTGGATAAATTTACTCACGACGGCAAAGGACGTCAAAGAAATAAACACTGGTTAAAATGTAGAACCACTTCAGTTGAACGAGGGAAGAGCATTAGCGGTAACTAACCAGAGGAGCTGAATATCACTGCAATCTAACCAAACACCTAACTCGTGTTTAACTCACCTAACCATTAGTCAAAGGCGAGTCCAGTGATTTGTGACAATCTTCATCACTTTGCATGGTATGCAAGTTAGTGAGACTGGCCTGTAGTTCAGTGTAGTCTGTCACCCTTCTTGAATATCGGGACAACATTAACCGTCGTCCAAGTTTTTGGCAGTTCACTTGTCTCCAGTCATTTGTTATACACCATGGCTAGTGGATGACAGATTCAGCTCCTTCCTTCAGTATCCATGGTGAGATTCCATCCGAGCCTATAGCCTTTGTCACTTCCAACTCTAGCAGATGCTCCTTCACCTCCCCACTGGTAATTACAAACTCATGTAGTGTTTGGTTAGATCTTCCCTCTCCTATCTCTGGGACTTCCCCTTGCTCTTCTGTAAACACCACCTGAAATTTCTAATCTAGTTCCTCGCACACTTCCTTGTCGTTTGTAGTGAATTCGTCTGCTTTTATTCTCAGTTTCATTACCTGTTTCTTCACTGATGATTTTCTCCTAATGTGGCCATGCAGCAATTTAGGTTGAGTATTTGCCTTGTTTGCTATGCCATTTTCACATTTGTCTTTCTGCCCCTCTTCTCACCCTGATGTATTCATTCCTGGCGCTCTGGTATCTTTCTCTGCTCACTAGTATCCTATTATTTATGTAGTTTCTCCACACCCTTTTACTCTCATGATGTGATGTATATCTTTGGTTGCACGAGCATGTTAATTGTCAGTCCTTACTTTGTGGTTGCTCTCGTGGGGAAAGTTACTGCTTGACAGTATTTATGAGGGTGTCCAGCTGATGGACACCTTTTTTTGATCAGAATAATGGCAGTACTGATGGCTTCAGCACTGCTAGATTATTGGTTACCGTTAGTTTCAGGTACTCAAAGCTCTTCTAAGGTAGTTGGTTGCTTCACATTCCAGGATATATATAATAAAATGGATTTTCTGAAATTTGTTTGGTAGAAGATGCATTCTCACTAGTTTCCTCTGTTGTAACCAACGTAAGCTATACAACCGAACTATTTCCTTGTGGACTATCGGGATATTTAACCCATCAAATTTGTTGGCCTGAAATACTATTCATTAGTAAGAACGAAGCATTCAATTGCATTTTGATGAAGGATTGAAAATGCCTTCTAACCTAATTTAACTAGGGTTGAAGAGATCCTACGTTCAAAAACATATCCCCATTCCATGTTCAGTAATGACTGGCACTTTAAGGGACTATTACCTAGCTTCCAACCCTCCCGGTAATAGGATACGAGCTTCTGGTTTTCAACGCCAACTAGGGTTTAGTGACAAAAAGCCTTTTGCAAAAAGTAATGGATTGTTTTTACCTGTCTTGAAAATTTAGATGTTGAAGTTTAATAGTCTCGAACCTCTATTTAATTACCAGATCACTAATGTGGAAGGAAAAGTTATAATAATCCAGGATTGATAAGCCGATTTGTGTCCATACAGCGTAACGGCCGTCCCTCGGGGTTGCCCAGCTAGCTTTCTCAAACTGCAACCACATTATGTGTTATCCGTTACCATATCTAGATGAACCAGACTGATAAAAGCGAGTTTGGGTGCTTCACAAACTCATTTGTTTAAGATTTTTTATCTTTTTATTTATTAATTTTTTTAGGAGGCGAGTGAGAATTTTCCTGTTACATCAGTGACTTGCTATGTGATGGAAGATGAACAAAGTTCAAGAGAGCTGACCCCTCTATGTCTACCGGCATAGAATCCTACACATCCACCATTTGGAAACTGCCCATCAGCCACACCTTGGATCATCAGGTTTAACAAATTCGTCAAGTTAACAGTAGGAATTGAGAATATTTAGTTTTTGGTGTGTACAGGACTGAAAATATCTACTTAACTTAATTATCACCCTAAGATGGAGAATTTAATTAGAGACGATGAAGCTTTTTTAAAAGATTCGTCCAGTAATTTATTAGCAAGACCTGTTGAAACTTTCAGTTGTATTTTGGAACAAGAGTGAAAAGACCTACATAACCTAAATTTAAATATGGTTGAAGTCCTGCATTTAAAATCCCTCTCCCCCTCTTGTGAGAGTACCTACACCCCCAAGTTGAGGTGCGGGCACCATGCGTAAAGATGACAGGTTTAAAAGAAAATAAATGAAGTGAAAACGATAGTGAAAATTAGAAAATACTTTAATTTACCGAAGGAGCAAATATTAGCATTGACAGCTTTAAAGCGAAGAGTGATAAAAGAGGCAGGTAAGGGTGGTGCAGTGATAGTGTGGAAATTCGGTATCCACAGGAAAATGTTGAGACAGCTAGGGGACGCCTCGATACAAGCGGATACAGAAGCCACAAGTGGGACTTGGAAATGTACAAACCCGAGGCACAAAAATTTGGTTAAAGTTCTATCGAAACAAAAATCCAAGATCTGGAGGCAGTTGGGTTTTGATGAAAGCAGCAGTCAGAGAAAAACTTATCGTTTATGTAAAAAAATTCCAGCCCTATATAACATGCCTAAGATACAAAAGTTGAAATTAACCATAACACATGGCAGCGTAGGCCGGTCTTAACTGGGTGCAGTGCACCAGCCTATAGCGCCTGCAGTGCACCTATAGACTAGATGTGTACAGTACTATTAACCCCGCTTCTACAATTACTCTTAGAAAGGTTAAAAGACAACGGAATACAATCAATCAGGGACCCTATACCAAGGAAAGCTGCCCTTTTCTCTTTGGATGTTGTCTGTGTACCCGAGCATACTGCAGAGGGAAGAAGCCAGAAACGTAAGCAGAATTTTTTCAACTTAATAAACAACTTCAGACTGGACCTCAAACAAACAGCAGTCCTCAGGCTTCCAATCAAGCAATTACTTGAGGAGGCAATACTTCATGTGATGAGACGCGCCCTACTAACCTTCAGACAAATCAAAGGAACAGCAATCGGTGCTTCGAGCAGTGTGGTGGCTGCTGCTGGTTTAGATTTAGCTACTCGGAACTAATATTTCTATGTAGCACTGGCTATGGTGAGCCCGTAATTGAGTTTGGCTATTCACGATAACCTTGTTACTCTGATATTTGGGTCAGTTTTAAATGAAGGTAGTTTCCTTCTTTTCGCACTGGTTTAAGTTATTTGTTTTCGTAACATTATCTTGGTGTCGGATATAGATGCACCATTTTCACTTGTGTGTCCCATTCTTCAACTACTTTTCTAAGCATCGTAGTCGCTGTGGATTTTGCTTTTAATGCAGCTGATCTTGTTGGTTGCATGTTGAGTTTTATGCACAGGGCTTCAGTTGCTTCACTTTCCAGTAAGTAATGAAATAGTGGCACTTCTGGACCTGTTCCAAGGACAAGACACTAACTATTTGGTTTATTACCTCCCAGCAGCACTTTTAGCCAAGTCTTACTCTGTGTATGGCTACTACAATGTCTCTGGATAGTATTTTGCCAGGCTTGAAAGAGGAGCACCGAATGACTTGTTCGTACAACATCACACTCGCTCTGCCTTCTGCTACTTTGGCTGTGTGGCGACTTTTGATAGGAGTATTTTCTTAATTGGCCTCTCAATCTGTGAAGAACTTTATTTATTTTAGCTGTAAAACAGAAAACAGTGGCAGTTTTTGCTAGCAAGTGTCTTCATTACCAACATGACGATTTGACTTGGTATCCAATTTAGGGCGATTGACAGATTGAATGTGAGGCCATAGTACTGGGAATGATGGAGGTGGAACGGGAAAATTAAAAGAGCGAGAGTAGAGACAGGAAGAGGCCTTGACATCGATCTCGAGCCGGAAAATAGAAACCAGAACCGATATCTAGTGGAGAGAGCTGCCGGAATTTCACCGACTACCGCCCTCAGGGATTTATACGACGACACTGAAAACAGCCTGGATGAACATTCACCTGAATTTACTTGAGAGCTACTAATACTAGTGGCCTCGGTAACGGCAGGTACCCGTCGGCTTGTCAAAGATCCTTCCCCGCCATTTGCCCTGATCTTTTCCAGTTGTATTTTAAAACCCAGCAAAGTTTGGCATTTGCGACTACGGCGGGTAGGCGGTTCCACGGGTTTATATCGCTATGGGTAAAAAAAAATCTGTCCTACATTGTGGCTTTTTTAACTTAACCGTTGCTCGTCGTTCTTGTTAATCTGACCTTTTGAAGAAATTGTTCAGATCGTCATCCTCTAACTTGTTCAGTATTATAAAAATCNTATATATATATAATTTCTATGGATTTTTTTTCCCCAATTTTTTTTTTCCGTTTGTTATCAGGGGATTTGCATGGAACTTACACACCTTGCTGAACGGATGCCTATCTGCAAGGGTGCCAATTATGAACGAAATTGGTCAACGTCAAGCTCGGCTACAGGTGGCCAAACTTTGATCTTATTTTACTCGGGTGAGAAATTTTCAACTTCAAGGTGTTTCACAGCTTTCATTTTTTAATCAAATTTCATGAAAATTGCACCTTATATGTAGAGTTTGTGCTTCTACACTTGTGCGGAGCACTTTAGTCCAAAGTCCATTTATTGATTTTATAAATATTTATAAACATCATATATTGCATATTTTGGGAAGGGAACTTTGAATAATTGTATTATTGCACTAAACACTTTTGATAAAACTGCTCCGGACAATCCTTTATTATATGCTAATGTGATATCTGAGTTATAGAAATGATTTTAGTTAACACATGTGTTCCCTGAAAGATTTTGAAAATGTTGAAAATTCGTTGCATAATACATTGTGTACTTTTTTCTCCCTTTCTATTTAGGTTGTGATGCTGAAACTTGGACCAGTTGCAGCCCTTTCTATAACCATTTCTTAAATAATATATAAAAAAAATGAACAACTTTTTACTTTTCGGACGTTGCTCCCCCAACGGAGGATTCGCAATAAAAGGTTCCCCTCGCTCGAGACGGGTACTACAGTTCTATGGGTGCAAGAGTATGCTTCCTCAAACACCAGAAGAATGATCAAAACAGGCACAAGGTCAGCAGGAAATGACAACGAGAAAGGAGAAGAGCGGGGGGGGGGGGGGGGGAGAAAAACGAAACAAAAGGAAAAGAAAAAGGCGTCCAGCAAAATTTGTGAGGACAGCAGCAGGAGCACAAGGCTACAAAAGGACAGGGGACCGTTTCAAGGAGCATCACACTCCGGCAGCCACCCACCAAGCCCCTTCACGGCAGCAACGAGCTGGACAGGGAGGGGCCCACGTGAAGGAAGCTGAAGCATCGAAAGCATTACTTAATATCAGTGTAACGTTCTCTTGAGATTTCTTCAGGTGTTCATATGTACTCAAAGCATTTTAATCCCTGATCAATCACCTAGGTAGCGTGGGCAGTAGTAGCAAACGTTATCTTTAGAGTGGGGCGTGGGTTGTCTTTGGTGATTGTGTATTTATATAGCTTGTTGCTATCGACTATTGATTTCAAGTATTTCATTGTCGTTGTGGTCCCTGGCTATGAGGCGATTGAATCGCGACACACAGTCCTTCCAGCTTGGAATTTGCCAGTAGCAACAGGAATTATGCCTGCTGCATAGAATGCAGACACTTTCAGGGTGTAGAACTTTCTGAAGCTCATCTTCAGTTGGAAGCAAAACAACTGCACGTTGGTTGTAAGATAAATTTCAACAGGTGAAAAATCACCATGTGTGCCAAGAACATTGGAAATCTGGGTTTCATTAAGTTTATAAGGTTCAACGAACCTTATTTTAAGTCTTACTGGCATGATGATGGAGGTAGTAAGATTGGTGGCTAGCAATAATTGCTGGTGAGAGTGAAGTTTTAATGGTCAGTCAAAATCCTAGAATTGCACAAAGTGCTCCTAATCCTAACAAACCCTAGCCATGCTACAATGGCAACACAGTAGCCCCGACTCTTTGCGTGACCAGATTTACTACCGATTGGCTGTGGAACTTGCGCTGTCAGTTAAATCAAGTGGAGCAAGAGTAGAGTAACAGATCAGAAAGACAGGGGTTAGTACATGTAGTTCAAGACGGTTTAGTGATAGGGGCTGATGGAGAGGTGGGGGTGGGATGAGTGGCGAGGTGAAAATGGAGAATGATAGATGAGTGAGGTGTGGTAGGGTTGAGGAGAGAAGGGTGAGGATGGGTTGGAACTGTGAAGGATGTGGAGAGTAAAGGGAGTGGTCGGTGAGTGGAGGAGGGTGGCAGAGATGGCGGTTGGCGCAGCGCCCCTCCTGCCGGCTTGCTGGCCAATAATTGACGATTTCGTCTTTGTGGTTTTTAATCTTCCTGGTTTCTTGCTGTCAGATGGATGTAGTTTGGTTTAACCAACTGCCGACAACCACACTGGTCTCGAATCGGCGACAGGAGGTCAAAGGGCTGTGAGAGACAACTGCTCTCGACGACGGCGAAGCATGAGCACTCTTCCGTTCTATATACACAAATTTCAATTATGAAGTTTTATTAAACAACAGATTTTATACAAAATTTGAGAATATCCCGAGTTACTTTATAATTTATTGAAAGACTTTAGTTTTGTTTTATTTGATTTATAATATTGTAATATCAATATAGCTATAGGTTAAGTACTAATTGTAATTCAAAAGCAATAAATGCTATTTACATGCTTGTCCTCTTACACTCCCAGGGTTAGGCTAGGTCGTGGTTTTCTGTGCAGCTTTTCAATTAAGCTCTAACATGTCACAATATTTTTGTGCGATGCTGGCGATGAAGTTTATTTATGTACTATGCCGATAGTCATTACTGTACTCATTACATTTAGTATTATAACGAACTGTCTATTCAGAGGATGGACTCGGGACAGATCGTCAGATAGTGTTTACAAACATGAATGCAAAGGAAGCAATTCTTGCAAGGAAAAGCCTTCTGTACCAATGTGGGAGGTTACAGGAAAGTATTCCTCAAGAGGGACATGATGAGGGAAGCGGTAGTAAAGGCAGCAGAAGCGAGGAGGAAACAGAGGGGCAGAGGAGAGAACCAGGGAACCACAGACCCCAACTCAACTGCCCTGGAGGGAAGTGGGGTATGCCCAACCTGCACCCCAGCAACCCCAGAGGAGAGGACTGTTACGTACTCATAGCTGGCTACGTAATAAAATTTATATAAACTTTCGTGATATCAACTGTATATGTGTATATGTATTATAATCATCGTGTGAGTTGGCAATGTCAGGGGGTACAGGAGCGGTGGCGTCTCCACACACGTATTTGACCTGTTAGATTCGGGAAAGAGTTTGCTGGACCTGTTCAGTTTTAAGTTCCAGATGTGACAATATTTATATTCATTAATTACGTATATACAGTAATTATGCAGTTAGCATTGTACTTATTAATTTTGGGAAATACCTATTATGTTATTTAATATTCTAAATGTATTTTGAGAACCAGTGGTGGTTGAATTAGTCTCATTAAAAAGTCAATGTTTTCCAACCCTCATCCTGTTGAGCAGAGGGGGGGAGAGGAATTTTGGGTTGAGTAGCCGCACAGCAGTCAGTTGCTGGCTGGTACTCTGAGATGTAACATGGGAGATAAGTGTGTCTTTTGTTTTCTAGCTTTTAGTAGTTATTTGTTCTGGGAGAGATTTTTATTTGTTATTTGTAATAAGTGAATCAGTGATCATCTGTGAGTGTATATGTTGCAATATAATATTTTTAAACTTATGCATATTTCTTTTTTCCTAAGAAATATTTTACTTGTTATTCTCTGTACTTGTCATGGAGTTATACTGGTGACCCGCTTATACAACCTTAGTGATTACCCTAGACTAGTTGATTTCAGGTTGTTGGTTACAAGCCTTAACAAACGATAGGTAACAGATATGGGGGCCTGTGCCGGGAAATATTGTTCCCACTTAAACTTAACTGTGCTAATCTAACCTTGCCTTCTTAGGTACCAGTGTCTTGTGTGTTTTCTGCTATTAACTATTCCATGTGCCATGCAAGCCTTCCTGTGTGTCAAGTAACAACGTTTCACGATTTTGAGGCAAGTCATCCTATAACTTTTGTTTGTGCAGTGAGGCCAAGCGATTATTCAGTGTGGTACAATTTTACAGTGAAGTGCAGTGCCAGTGTGTTTATTATTATTATTGTGAATCAAGTGCCAAGTGTTAGTCACGATGGAGGATCAAGTGACGTTGTTGTTGGCTCAACCAAACTTTGAGGGAATTAAAAACCTAACAAAGTCTGCGTTAGTAAATATGGCCAGTAAGCTAGAATTAACCGCCAGAAATAGCATGACTAAGGCACAAATTCTGAGAGTCATAGTGACACATTTTGTTGAGAACCAAGAATTAGGAGAAGAATTTCTGGAGGAAGTTAGAGAAGAGTCAAGTGATCAAATTGCTTTAAGGCGTCTTGAGTTAGATGCACAAGTAACGTATGCTAAACTTGAGGCTCAAGAAAAAGCCAATGAATTTGCAAGACAACAGAAATTATTAAAGATTGAAGCTCGACAGAAACAAATTATTAGAGATTGAAGCTCAACAGAAACAGAAATTATTAGAGGCTGAAACTCAGCAGAGGGAGCTTGAGACTAGGCATTTAGAAATGGAGGCACAAAACCAGAGAGTTTTAATTGAGTTGCAACTAGAAGCAACAAGGAAGCAACAAGCCGAAGAACACACTAGGCAATTAGAGATTCAACAACAAATGGCTGACACTAATTTCAGGTTTGAAACACAGCATATGGCAGTGTTATAAAAAATTTGTGGGTTTTGTTATGGGGAACTGGTACTATTAAGGGGTAAGGGTAAGTAGACTAGAGGTATCAAGATATGGGAGAATCAAAAGGCCCGGCCCCCAAAATAATATATTCACAATAATAAATGCTTGCTACTAAACCTGGTTAGTCTAGGAAATGATTATTGTACTCCCACACAGGAACAAGGGATACTCTGTTCAAACTTGCTTATTTATTAACCCCTTAACACCCCCCATACACAATCACACCAATAACAATTTAATACTAACTTTACCACACAATCTTACGTTAAAAGCCTTGGTCCACATAGGCAGGATACAAGGTTTACACTGGAAACAAGCTAGGGTAAAGCTCTACTATAACACACTGGAGTCAGCTTAGGGTAGGGGATCACGTGGTACACTGGGACCCCTGTTAGCATAACAGGTACAAAAAACTTAAATATACTTACTACACCCCAGGTATACTACTCTACACATATAACGATAGGTATGCCAGACATATACAAACTGAGTAATGGAGTACTTAACCAACTAAGTCACAGAAATAAAGAATTAAGAGGAAGGAGGAGAGCGCGTCCGAACAGCACGGCAGTCAGCAGAGAAGAGCGTCTCCCTGCAGCATGCGTGTGGTGCCGGAAAGAGCCCAATTGATCATACAGCTATACACATTAAAACATCTTCCCCTTATGCCTCATATTGCTACTTTCCTCACTCTACGGGTAGTTAAACTTATAACAATGTTACTTAATCCACAACAAGTTTAAGAGCCTAAATGCTTTGTGAGCCACACAAATAATCGTACTTCTGGCAGGGATGATTACAAACAGCTACATCTCTCTATGCGTGCCCTGCCATATTGTCGTTAATAAGCTCAATTTTGACCTCTGGTTTCCATCTAAAGAACCCAGAGTCGTAACAGGCAGCTGGGCATGGAAATTCTAGTAATGTTTCAATTAATACTGATAATAATCCCATAAGGATGAATAAATATATAGAATTACCCAAGTTTAATGAGGAGGATCCTGAGGTTTTCTTTGCACATTTTAATAAGATTGCCATCAGTATGAACTGGCCAAGGGATCAATGGGTAGCAATTATGCAGTCTCAATTTAAGGGGCGTAGTCAGGAGGTTTTTACATCCCTACCTGACACTCATAGTTTTGATTATGAATTTGTAAAGAAAAGCATCTTAAATGCTTATCAATTAAATCCAGAGGCACACAGGCAAAAATTTAGAAACCTAAGGAGGGTAAGTGATCAGACAATAGCTGATTTTACTCATCAAAAGACGAACTATTGCAACAGATGGTTAAAGTCACTTTCAGTAACAGAGTTTGATGTTTTAAAGAATCTTCTTATCATGGAAGAAGTATTGTCTTGTCTCCCAGACAAATTATCTATTTTTATGGCAAAACAAAAGAATGTAACAGACATTTATGAGCTGTCAAAGCTCGCTGATGAGCATGAGTTGTTGACTAAGGCCCAGTTTACGGCCACTTCACCTAAGTCTAGTCGTAGAGTAAATTACAATGCTCACAGAACTCCTTATTATAAACCCACTCCTAGTCCTCCAGTTACTCCCGTGAACTCTTCTCTTACTAACACTAAGATTGTTACTCCACTGCCAGGATCATCTAAGCCTAGTAATGCTCATTCTAAACCTGCAGTTGATTCTACCAGTGTGTCCACTGTCAAGCATTGTACACATTGTAAGAGAAGGGGTCATGTGATTACTTCATGTTTTAGTTTGCATCCTGAACTACGGCCAACTGGTCTTATTATGAGTAAAGGATTGCAACATTTTAATTCTTCATGTACTACAGTCAATCCCAATTGGATGGCTGACTTTAAACCATATATTTCCTCAGGTACATTATTATGCAATAATGGTAACCATAAGACTGTTCAATTACTCCGTGATACTGGAGCTTCACAGTCTCTTATTGCCCAAAATGTACTTGCTGATGTTGACACCCGAGATCTGGGTGAAGTTGTACTTCTCCAAGGTATTGCCGGTAGAGTACAACCTGTGTCTTTGATGCAAATTAATCTTTATTCTAAATATACTTCAGGATGGTGTAATGTTGGTGTAAGTAAGCAACTGCCCATTCCTGGGGTAGACATTATTTTAGGTAATGATTTTGGCAACCGTCAGGTTGCAGGGCCCAAGTGTCCCATAATGTTAACCAATCCCCAGAATGTATTAGCTAAACCAGAGGCAGATGATATTATTTAACCTGCTTGTGTGGTAACTAGATCAATGGGAAAAACAGGTGAGAGTAATTCTGATTTCACTGAGGTTGCTGTTCCCAAAACCAGGACCCCTTCAGAAAAGGAATGGGAGGTGGATCTTGAGGATTCTTTTATGACTCGACTGGATGATGAGAGTGAGGCAGTAGTAGAAGCCCCGCCGAACCTAAGTCACAAGGAAAGTGAAGGTGAGGAGGCTGAACTATCTGTACCTTGCCCGCTTGTCTCCAGTGAACCAGTTGTCGAGAGTGAGGCCGAAGTAGCTATGGCTCCATTTTATTCTGGTCAATCAGGAAAAAGAGATCAAGCTACTAGGTTCTTGCCCGCTCGCTGCTGAGTCTGAATCATTGCCCTTAAGTGTTGAACAGACTACTGATCCTAGTTTAATTAAGTATTTCTGAGGCACCTGATAATGTTGATGCATTGGAGGAAGGGACGAAACAACACTCGGGAATAATAACAAAAGCGGTGTTTCTCCATAACTACACTGTAATAAGGAGAGAGGGGGAAGGAAGGGGGAAGGAAAGGGGAGGAGGCTGATGAGAAAGGAATGGAGTTTCGAGGAAATGATTATTCCCGACTGTGAGGAGTTCAGAGACTTCATAACAGGAACCATGACGATGGGAGGACCAAGAGTAGTAACAGTGATATATTATACAACACTAAGGCAAGAGTATTACAGGAAAAACAAGGCGGTTAACACTATAATTGAGAGAGCAGCCGCTGCCGCCAGTAGGAATCGAACCCATCTGCTCATCATGGGAGACTTCAATCACGTAAGGATAGACTGGGAAAACAAGGAACAGCATGGAGGCGAGGAAACATGGGGAGCTAAACTACTGGGAGTGGCGATGAAGAACTTTTTAAGTCAGCATGTTAAGGATGCCACAAGAATGAGAGGCAACGATGAACCAGCGAAACTCTTCCTAGTATTCACTCTGAACGACTCAGACATTAGGGAAATCTGTTTCGAAGCCCTAGTGGGAATGAGTGATCACAGTGTATGTTTGAGTATCCTGGTCGAAGTAGGATTAAGGTTCTCAAAGAAAAACCCGGAACACAATAAGCTGGCATTTCGGAAGGGAAACTATGAGGAGATAAAATTTCTAACAGATGTAGTGTGGGAAACAGAACTCGGAGGAAAGACGGCCCAAGACATTGACTACATCACGTAGAAGGGTAAGGAGGCAGCAGACAAGTTCGTCCCAGTCCAAAAGGAAAAAACGAAATAGAGACAAGAAACCCATGGTTTAATCAGAGATGTAAGATGGCAAAGCAACGAAGTACAAGGGCATGGAGAAACTACAGTAATAACATTACAGTACAGATCAGAGAAAGATACCACAGTGATAGGAATGAGTACGTCTGGGTGAGAAAAGAGCGACAATATGAAAATGACATAGCAAGACAAAGAACCTAAATTTCTGCACAGCCACATCCAGAGAAAAACAAAGGTGAAGGAACAAATAATTAAATTTAGGGTAGGGGCAGACAGATTCACTACAAACGACAAGGAGGTGTGCGAAGAACTCTAGAAGAGATTCTAGGAGGTCTTCACAGTAGAGAAAGGAGAAGTCCCAGAGATACAAGAGGGGAATATCAAACCAGACACCTTTAGAGGTGTTTGTGATTACAAGGGGGGAGGTGAGGAAGTGTCAGCTAGTATTGGATGTGACAAAGGCTATAGGCCCAGATGAAATCTCAACATGATTATTAAAGGAAGGAGCAGAAGCTCTGTGTGTCACTCTCCATGGTGTACAACAAATCACTGGTAACAGGTGAACTGCCAAGAATTTGGAAGATGGCCAATGTAGTCTCAATATACAAGATGGGGTGATCGGCAGGAGGCACTGAACTACAGGCCAGTGTCCCTAATTTGCATATCATTTAAGATGGAGAATATTGTGCGAAAAAAACTAGTGGAACATCTGGAGCGAAAGAACTTTGTAACAGCAGCATTGGTTCAGGGATGGCAAGTCCTGCCTCACAGAATTAATTGCCTACGACCAGGCAACAAATATCAGGCAAGATAGAGAGGGCTGGGCAGACTGCATATTTTTGGATCACCAGAAAGCCTTTGACACAGTACTACACGAGACTAATGTAAAAGCTGGAGATGCAGTCGGGAGTGAAAGGGAAGGTACTCCACTGGATAAGGGAGTACCTAAGCAACAGAGGACAGCGAGTCACTGTGAAAGGTGAGGTCTCAGATTGGCGAGGCGTCACCAGTTGAGTCCCGCAGGGTTCAGTCCTTGGACCTATACTGTTTGATATATGTAAATAATCTCCCAGAGGGTAATGACTCGTTCCTCTCATTGTTTGCTGATGATGCAAAGATTATGAGAAGGATTAAGACAGATGAAGATAGTATGAGGCTACAAGATGACCTAGGCAAACTGAATGAATGGTTTAATAAATGGCTACTAAAGTTCAACCCGAGTAAATGTAATTAAATGAAACTAGGCAGTGAAAACAGGAAGCCAGACAAGATACCGAATGGGAGAAGAAGTCCTTCATGAAAGTGACAAAGATCTAGGAGTTGATATCATAACAAACCTGTCTCCTGAAGCTCACAAAAAGAATAACATCAGCGACATACGCAAGGCTGGTTAACACCAGAACTGCCTTCAGGAACCTGTGTAAGGAATCATTCTGAACTTTGTACACCACACATGTAAGACCAATCCTGAAGTATGCAGCCCCAGCATGAGCCCGTACCTTGTCAAACATAAGAAACTGGAAAAAGCTCAGAAGTATGCCACTAGGCTAGATCCAGAACTAAGAGGCATGGGTTATGAGGAAAGGCTGCAAGAAATGCACCTCACGGCTCTGGAAGACAGAAGAGCTCGAGGAGACATGATCACTACCTACAAAATTCTCAGAGGTATTGATAAGGTAGATAAGGATAAACTGTTTAACACGAGGGGTACGCGAACAAGGGGGGGTACATGTGGAAACCGAGTACCCAAATGAGCCACAGGGACGTTAGAAAGAACTTTTTCTCTGAATAGTTAATAAATGGAATGCATTAAGCAGTGATGTGGTGGAGGCAGACTCCATACACAGATTCAAATGTAGATATCATAGAGCCCATTATGCTTAGGAACCTGTACACCAGTTGATTGACAGTTGAGAGGCGGGACCAATGAGCCAGAGCTCAACCCCCCACCCCCCACAAGCACAACTAAATACGTACACTTGCAGCTCCCTCACACACCTGCAGCGCCCTCACACACCTGCAACAGAAAGACTCTTAAGTATGTTTTAGAACAAACTAACTAGTGCATTCAACTTTAAAATATTTATACAAGTACAAATATGTAAAGGACATTTGTAGACATTCTGGAACTAGAAAAGGATTTGAATGCAGCTACTAACTTATCAAAAGACATCTAAATATACTTAGGAAAAGAGAATGTCACTTTGGATCAACACGTAGATTATTTTTTTTCGTTTTATGTAGGAAACCTCACTCAATGAAAGAAAATGTTATGAACTCTGCTGCCCATACCTTCACGTGAAAGGCACTAAAGGAACGCTACATATAGTGGCAAACAAGAAAATGGCTTTAGAGGAAAGAAATCACTATATATAACCAGACAAAGAGGTTTCAAAAGGTGCAGCAAAGTGTATGTATGGAACTGGCTGAAATACCTACTTGCACACCAGAGTCAAATATACAATTACACTCTACAACAGTTACAACTGGGACAGGCAACAACTATGCAACAATCTGTACTGATCTAAACAAAACTGACATGCCCACGCGTAACTGGTCTGCCAGAAAAATCTTCATCAAATTACCCCAAATAGCGCAACCGCACTGGTCTTTGCCAACATACAAGGACTAAAATCAAGAGCAAAAAAAATTCTTTTTAATTGGCCTCCTCACCGAGTCAAATGCAGTATTTGGAGTTCTCACAAACTCATGCAGGTAACTTTTGGACAGTGCACATAAGAATATAATCTATATAGATGTGATAGGGTAAATAGGTCACATGGAGGGACAGGTTTGTACATAACAGAAGACTTTGTATGCCCTGAGCATGTTAACTACAAATGAGGTGGTAGTTAACTTTTCCTGGGAGAAAAAGATAAATATACTTATTATTCTAATATAAATATAATTATATATTATTATATGCAAACTGCCAGATGCAACGGGTGAGGAATTCACAAATTACATTAACAAAATAGAGAATAACCTCGATAATCTGGCAAACCCAATACCTGATATTATCTTCGTAGGTGACTTCAACCTGCACAAGTCTCAAATGCAGAATATTACACCAAGAATAAACAAGAATATTATACCAAGAAATCTACCTGGACATAACCAACCAGAAATTAGAGAACTACTTAGATTCTGTGACAAATTTTCACTCGACCAGCAGATGCGAGAGTGAACTAGGAACGGAAATATAGATCTGAACTTTATAATCAAAGAAGACAATCAGGAAAATTACAATCTCAGATACAAAATACTCAGATCACAAGCTCATTGAAGTACAAACAATAATATATGTAATAGGCTTAAAACAACGTTTAAGCAAGAGGGATTATTCAATAAATTCAATTTTAATTAAAGGATAAACTGGGAAAAGTTAAACAGGGAACTAAGGACAGTTTCCTATTGAATGTTTGTAAGTAACAAAACTCTCTCAATAGGAATACAACTGACTTCCGAAGTATATAAATTGTCAAACATGTTCCTTTGTTGAAAGCCAAAAAGAGGACCAACGTAGAAAGATAACGCAGACGGAACTACAAAAGGAAAAACATAACGGAACTTCTTAATTAAGCAGACACGTCTATCCCTACAAATAAGGAATAATTTATACAAGATGTTTGAAGAAATCTAGTACAGACTGAAGCAATCATGTATGATTAAAGGAATCCAACTAGAACAAAGTCATGCAAGTGATAAAGAAAACCCAAAATATTTCTTCACATGTGAAATAAATATTTCATCTTTAAAAAAACCTCAATAATAGACCTATTCTTACAAGTGAAGGGTAATACAGAGGATGACAAAGAAATAATTAAATCCTATGAAAGCAAAATGAGGACATGTTTAGCACCCAAATAAAAAGCATGGCAGTGGAAGAACCGGACAGTTTCTTTATGCGTGATATCTAAACTCCTGAAAATAAATAATATTAACAAGAATTTTGCTGATTTTGAATGAGAAATTGACATTATGTCCATGCACTCAGCCCCGGGTCAAAACTCGTGGAATTCAATATTTATAAAGAAATGAAGTGCCAGTAGAAAAGTGTGGAGAAAGAGCTGTGACGCAAGAGATACCAGATTCGCTTAAATCAATACATCTAGCTCCCCTTCACAAGGAAGTTAACGAAGCATAGTAGGCTAAGAATTATGGACCAGTTGTAGTAACGTCCCACATAATAAAAGTATTTCAATGAGTGATCAGGAATCGGGTCTCCAGTTTCATGGAGACCCTTGACCTCCACAACCCAGATCAACATGGATTTAGAGCGGGAATATCATGCCTCTCGCAGCTACTTGACCACTACGGCAAAATCACCGAGGCATTGAAGAAAATTGGAATTCCGATGAGGTATACACTGACTTCGAAAAAGCATTTCGTGAATGTGACCATGGAGTGTTTAGTACACAAAATGAGATTAATGGGAATATCAGGTAGAGTAGGACGGTGGATATTCAATTTTATGTGGAACAGAACAGTTTCAATCAACCAAATAAAATAGAGTTCAAGCACAATTAAAAGCTCTGTACCTCAGGGTACAATCTTTGTTCCACAGCTTTTCCTTATTCTCATCAGATAGAGACAAATACATGTCACAGCTTTGTGTCATCTTTTGCAGCTGACACAAAATCAGCATGAAAATTATTTCTGTTCAAGACATTGATAAACTACAGCAGAAGTCAATAAAGTTTTCGACTGAGGAGGAGAAAATAACATGATGTTTAACAGTGATGAATTCCACGTACTCAGGTACGGTATAAATAAGGACATTGAACAAAATTCAGGATAGAAAAGACAAATCTGCTCATAGTAGGAAAGCATCATGTAAATGATCTGGGAATAATATGTGATGACCTAACGTTTAGAGCGCATAACCATGCAAATTTAGCATCAGCCAGAAAAATTATCGGATGTATTGTGAGAACCGTCAAATCCATGGATCGTCACAATCAAGACTAAACCACACACCAGAAGATGAGGAGACGACGACGATTTGGTCCGTCCTGGATCATAATCGAGTCTTGATAATGGTCCAGGACGGACCATGATCCTGGACGAACCAAAACGTCGTCGTCTCCTCATCTTCTGGTGAGGGGTTTATTCTTCATATCTTCAGCCACATTATTGTGACTCATCGTCTGCAACCCATCACAATGGTTGTACTATTCAAATCACTTCTGTTGTCCCGTCTTGAGTACTGCTCGATACTCTTCCCCCCCCCCTCTCAGAGCAGAAGAGATTGCTGAAATAGAGGGAATACAGACAACATATATGGCATACATTGACGAGATAAAGCACCTAAATTATTGGGATCATCTTAAAGCTCTCCAAATGCACTCCCTAGAAAGGAGACGAGTGAGGTATCAAATAATCAACCCGTCCTCGCAAATTCGTATAGTCAATATTGACTTATTAGTTACCTGCATAGGTGACATACTAAACATAATAGTTTCCCTTGAAAATCTTCATAAAAACATCGACCTTACCTAACCTATTTAGTATGTTAAAATAAGCATCTTATAGCTTCGTAATTACAATTGTTACTTAACCTATTATAGGTATAGGTTAGGTAATAATTGTAATTACGAAGCAATAAGATGCTTATCTTAACATACTAAGTAGGTTAGGTAAGGTCGGTGTTTTCTATGAAGATTTTCAAGGGAAACTATTATGGTAAGTATGTCACCTATGCACTTATTTAATAAGTCAATATTAACTATACGAATTTGCGAGGACGGGTTGCAAAAAATACACATATGGGAAATACTGTTCAGCCAGGTCCCAAATCTGCACAAACAGGAGTTAACGATTTGGAAGGAAATACAAAATATCACCATTGAAGGGCTGATAGGCACAACCAGAGAACATCATAACTGAGAACATCAATCAGTATAATCAGAGGTCCACTGTTCAACATACTCACAGCGAGAATAAGAAATATTGCTAGAGCAAACGTGGACGTCTTCAAGAGAAAATTGGATACTTTTCTTCAAGAACTGCCATGCCAACCAAGCAGTGGTGGGTATGTGGGCCTGGGGGCTGCTCCAAGTAACAACCTGTTGGACCAAGTTCTCGAGTCAAGCCTGGCCCCGGGCTGGGGTTGGAGAGTAGAAGAACTTCCAGAACCCCACCCAGGCACGGTACTGAATTTGTATTATAAACAAAAGCTCTGGATTATGTAAATACGATTTTGTGGAGTGCAGTAGTTTGTGAGTGTAGTAATTATTCATGGAATAATGGCATACACAGTGGCCCTGTATGCACTGCCTGGAGATTAGGGCAGAGATTGACAGATTAATGAAGCAGGTGAAACAGTAATGGTGGGTAAGGTGTCTCGCAAGGATGTAAAGGAGAAGATCAATCGAGATTGCTGGCGAGTGGTGGATAAATTTACTCAAGACGGCAAAGGACGTCAAAGAAATAAACACTGGTTAAAATGTAGAACCACTTCAGTTGAACGTGGGAAGAACATTAGCAGTAACTAACCAGAGGAGCTAAACATCACGGCAATCTAACCAAACACCTAACTCGTGTTTAACTCGCCTAACCAATAGTCAAAGGTGGGACCAGTGATTTGTGACAATCTTCTCTATCACTTTGCATGGTATGCAAGTTAGTGAGACTGGCCTGTAGTTCAGTGCCTCCTGTCTGTCACCCTTCTTGAATATCGGGACTACATTAACCGTCGTCCAAGTTTTTGGCAGTTCACCTGTCGCCAGTAATTTGTTACACCATGGCTAGTGGGTGACAGATTCAGCTCCTTCCTTCAGTACCCATGGTGAGATTCCATCTGGGCCTATAGCCTTTGTCACTTCCAACTCTAGCAGATGCTTCTTCACCTCCCCACTGGTAATTACAAGCTCATCTAGTGTTTGGTTAGATCTTCCCTCTCCTATCTCTGGGACTTCCCCATTCTCTACTGTAAACACCACCTGAAATTTCAAATCTAGTTCCTCGCACACTTCCTTATCGTTTGTAGTGAATTCGTCTGCTTTTATCCACGGTTTCATTACTTGTTCTTTCACTGATGGATTTTCTCCTAATGTGGCTATGCAGCAATTTAGGTCGAGTCTTTGCCTTGCTTGCTATGTCGTTTTCACGTTGTCTTTCTGCCTTTCTCACCCTGATGTATTCATTCCTGGCGCTCTGGTATCTTTTTCTGCTCACTAGTATCCTATTATTTATGTAGTTTCTCCACGCCCTTTTACTCAGATGATGTGATGTATATCTTTGGTTGAACGAGCATGTTGAGTGTCAGTCCTTACTTTGTGGTTGCTATCGTGGGGAAAGTTACTGCTTGACAGTATTTATGAGGGTGTCCAGCTGATGGACACCTTTTTTCATCAGATTAATGGCAGTACTGATGGCTTCAGCACTGCTAGATTATGGGTTACCGTTAGTTTCAGGTACTCAAAGCTCTTCTAAGGTCGTTGGTTGCTTCACATTCCAGGTTATATATAATAAAATGGATTTTCTGAAATTTTTTTGGTAGAAGATGCATTCCCACTAGTTTCCTCTGTTGTAACCGACATAAGCTGTACAACCGAACTTCTATTTCCTTGTGGACTATCGGGATATTTAACCCGTCAAATTTGTTGGCCTGAAATACTATTCATTAGTAAGAACTGTTGAAACATTCAATTGCATTTTGATGAAGGATTGAAAATGCCTTCTAACCTAATTTAACTAGGGCTGAAGAGATCCTACGTTCAAAAACATATCCTCATTCCCTCTTCAGTAATGACTGGCTCTTTAAGGGACTATTACCTAGCTTCCAACCCTCCCAGTAATAGGATACGAGCTTCTGGTTTTCAACGCCAACTAGGGTTTAGTGACAAAGCCTTTTGCAAAAAAGTAATGGATTGTTTTTACCTGTCTCGAAAATTTAGATATTGAAGTTTAATAGTCTCGAACCTCTATTTAATTACCAGATCACTGATGTGGAAGGAAAAGTTATAACAATCCAGGATTGATAAGCCGATTTTGTCCATCCAGCGTAACGGCCGTGCCTCAGGGTTTCCCAGCTAGCTTTCTCAAACTGCAACCACATTATGTGTTATCTGTTACCATATCTAGATGAACCAGATTGATAAAAGCGAGTTTGGGTGCTTCACAAACTCATTTGTTTAAGATTTTTTATCTTTTTATTTATTATTTTTTTTAAAAGGCGAGTGAGAATTTTCCTGTTACATCAGTGACTTGCTATGTGATGAAAGATGAACAAAGTTCAAGAGAGCTGACCCCTTTATGTCTACCGGCATAGAATCCTACACATCCACCATTTGGAAACTGCCCATCAGCAACACCTTGGATCATCAGGTTTAACAAATTCGTCAAGTTAACAGTAGGAATTGAGAATATTTAGTTTTTGGTGTGTACAGGACTGAAAATATCCACTTAACTTAATTATCACCCCAAGATGGAGAATTTAATTAGAGACGATGAAGCTTTTTTAAAAGATTCGTCCAGTAATTTATTAGCAAGACCTGTTGAAACTTTCAGTTGTATTTTGGAATAAAAATGAAAAGACCTACATAACCTAAATTTATATATGGTTGAAGTCCTGCATTTAAAAGCATCTCCCCCTCTTCTGAGACTACCTACACCCCCAAGGAGAGGTGCGGGAACCATGCATAAAGATGACAGGTTTAAAAGAAAATAAATGAAGTGAAAACGATAGTGAAAATTAGAAAATACTTTAATTTACCGAAGGAGCAAAGATTAGTGTTGACAGCTTTAAAGCGAAGAGTGATAAAAGAGGCAGGTACGGGTGGTGCAGTGATAGTGTGGAAATTCGGTATCTACAGAAAAGAAATGTTGAGACAGCTAGGGAACACCTCGATACAAGCGGATACAGAAGCCACAAGTGGGACTTGGAAATATACAAACCCGAAGCACAAAAATTTGGTTAAAGTTCTATCGAAACAAAAATCCAAGATCTGGAGGCAGTTGGGATTTGATCAAATCAGCAGTCAGAGAAAAACTTATCGTTTATGTAAAAAAATTCCAGCCCCTATATAACCTGCCTAAGATAAAGTTGAAATTAACCATAACACATGGCTGCGTAGGCCGGTCTTAACTGGGTGCAGTGCACCAGCCTATAGCGCCTGCAGTGCACCTATAGCCTGCAGTGCACCTATAGACTAGATGTGTACAGTATTATTACCCGCTTCTACAATTACTTAGAAAAGTTAAAAGACAACGGAATACAATCAATCAGGGACCCTATACCAAGGAAAGCTGCCCTTCTCTCTTTGGATGTTGTCTGTTTACCCGAGCATACTGCAGAGGGAAGAAGCCAGAAACGTAAGCAGAATTTTTTCAACTTAATAAACAACTTCAGACTGGATCTTAAACAAACAGCAGTCCTCAGGCTTCCAATCAAGCAATTACTTGAGGAGGCAATACTTCATGTGATGAGACGCGCCCTCCTAACCTTCAGACAAATCAAAGGAACAGCAATCGGTGCTTCGAGCAGTGTGGTGGCTGCTGCTGGTTTAGATTTAGTTACTCGGAACTAATATTTCTATGTAGCACTGGCTATGGTAAGGCCGTAATTGAGTTTGGCTATTCACGATAACCTTGTTACTCTGATATTTGGGTCAGTTTTAAATGAAGGTAGTTTCCTTCTTTTCACACTGGTTTAAGTCATTTGTTTTCGTAACATCTTGGTGTCGGATATAGATGCACCATTTTCACTTGTGTGTCCCATTCTTCAACTACTTTTCTAAGCATCGTAGTGTAACACGGGGAGGGGGGGGGTCTGCTGTATCTCACCCCCTTCTTTCTTTCTGCCCGTATTCATATTTTATCTCTTTACCAAGGGACCCCAAAACGTTCACCTCTAGCCGACCCCACGCCACGTGGTCTCAAGACGATTGACCGTCTTAAGATTCTACACCCGTATGACGTGACATAGGCTTTTAGCAAAGCCCTAGGATCTCCTTTCCGCCGCCACCACCAGACCATTAACACTGAGCAATATTCGAGGTCTGGGTCGATCACGCTAAACAATCAACCTTGGGGCTTGATCCCCACTAGTAACATATAAACCTTAAATCTTAAGTGTGGAGTTAATTGAAATCGATGGGAATGATGGATTCGGATTCGGCGTTAGAATCGGCGCCCAATTCAACTCGGCCACGTGGGGACCACGCGACAAGGA